>JAHHUM010000904.1:153130-368141 GCA_036173005.1 Crenichthys baileyi
GGACGCTTAAAAATAAAACTAGTAAATCAGCGAAAGTGAAAACCTTCACATTTCTAAAAGGTAAAAATGGGACAACCCTGGCATGCAGAAATTACTGCAGAGATTTCGGAGGGTAAAACAGCAAAAAAGATGTAATAGTGACCTTTACCCTGCAGTGAAAGCTACTGGAACAGTGTGTCTCATTGTGAAAGAGTTGCTCAACAGCAGGGAGGTTGGTTCCTGCTAATGTTTTAAAATGTATGAGAGCATAGTGGGTTACAAGTCATCTGTATGGAATAATTTTGGTTTTGTACCAAAATGCTTCATCTGCATACCTGCTTTCAAATAGATTAAAATAGATATCAGTAACTGTTGTCTTTATGTGCTCCCTAATGTAGCTTTTGTTGGAAAGCTAAAGGGACAAGTCTTCAAAGCAACAGTTAAAAACTACTTTACCTAAAACTAAACTACAGCTCCTCAGCATCATCATTAAAGAGGACTGGAAACTACAGGGAGGAGGTTAACAGCTGAAAACTTCACATCAAACTAGACATTAAGACAGAGCTGTGTGGTTATCTACTTCTCAGCTTGGCAGCAACTGTTCATACATACGCTGAGTAGGTGCGGTTGCGTTTGGTCGGCAGCGGGCTGGGCAGGTCTCGGGGAAGCGGGGGCTCCCTCCCTTCTTGCCACGCCCTGTTCCCCTCCCTTGGGAAAGGGAAGGAGAGTGTGAGGGGGGCGTTGGGGGAGCGCAGCGGCGTTCGGGAGGGTGACGTGAGGCTGGGGTCTGCCATGTCAAATGTGATGAAGGGACGTAGGACTGAGGAAGATGATGTGGAGCCAGTGGTTGCTGTGCTGTCACCACTGTCTGTCCTCTGCTGTGTCTAATAAGTGAGACGCCCACCACACTGTGGGTCAGCCTTGCCGATTCAGCTCTGTCAGCAAGACTTACTTTGAGGAGAAAGAAAGAGGGGAGAACAAGAGGTCATTTAGGGGCTGTCTTATTTGGATGTGATGGTAGAGGAAAGAGTGGGAGGGAGAGCTATAAATAAAAAAACCTATTTATGCAACAAATAAGTCAGAAAATATCTATTTTTCTTCATTTATTCAATGTTCTTAAGTAAATATTTTAAAACAGTAACGCAACGCTAATAGATTATACTGTCTTGCATTCGAACTCCTAACCATTTAACGTTTTCTATATTTTTTCACTTTACAAACAAAAAAAATTAATGTATTTCATCGGAATTTTTTATGTTAGACCAGTCGTTTTTTCTCCTACAAGTGTTTGTCAGAAAACTAACACTGCTCATCACCCTGAACACACCAGCCCTTAGTGAAACATAGTGGTGGCAGCCTCAGGCTGTGGGGATGTTTTTCTTCAGCAAGGGCAGGGAAGCTGATCAGAGCTGATGGGGAAATGGGTGGAGCTATATAGATGTAAACACGGAAGAAAACCTGTTAGAGGATGAAGAAGACTTAACAATGGACCAGAAGGTCGTCTTCCAACAGGACAAAAACCAGAAACATACAGTCAGAGCTACACTTGAATGGTTTAGGTCCGTGCATATACATGTGTTAGAACAGCCCAGTCAATTTCCAGATCTCAATCCAAGTGAGGATTTGTGGCAACACTTAAAAACTTCTGTTCGTAGATTATCATTGCAATCTGATTGAGTTTAATCTATTTTAAAAAGAAGAATAAGCATAAATGTCAGTATCTTAGTGTAAAAAGGATGTAAGATGCATCTTACAAAAGACTAGCAGCTGTAAATGTAGTAAGAATGAAAACTATTGACTCAGGTGGTTAAACACATATACACACATTATTTCATAAAACCTTTTGAGAACCATGTACCATCTTAATTCCACTTCATAACAATTGGTTTTCAAAATAACTTAGCGACACTTGTGGCTGTGATGTAGAAATGTTCAATAAATGTGGAAATCTGTGCAAGGCACTATGGTCTTAATTTTGGGTTAATTCAATGAGCAAATGTCTATAAATGATGCAGAACATTATTCATACCATGATCACTTGGAAACAAATGCAGGAGCACAGTGCAGTGTTTTAATAACCCGCATCATGTCACTCATGTAGATGAGATGCCCTGTGGCACCCATCTAAACAATCCCCCCCAGCCCCCCTAGACACAGGGTACTGACAGCATCAGCATGTATTCAAAGCAAGACCAGTTCAATTAATACCACAAGACAACCCAACGCCAAAAACGATCTATGCTCCCACTCCATGACAACATGTACAATGACTTTTCAGAGCTCTGCTGACTGCAAAAGAGAGGGTTTCTATAAGGGTGTCTTGCTATTCATAAGCACTTTTTCTCCTATGACATTTCACAAGCTTGGAGCAAATAGAGAGAGGGATCTTGGACCATTCATTTTTCTCTCTTGTGCAGAGTTCTGGGTTCTCTCTTATACTCTCTTCTCTTCAGGTTTTCTAAAACATTCCAGTCTGGGATGGAGAAGGTCATGGTTTAAGGTGGATTTTATGTCTGAAACATTTCTGTGTTGATTTGGCCACATTTTGGATCTTTCGAAGAGAAATAGCCCCACAGCATCACAGATCCTCCAATGTGCCTAACAGTGGGAATGACGCACTTTTCCACATATCCTCATCCTTTGTTTTACACCAAACTCCCGTGAACAACATCCTAGAGAACTCGTCCCACCCTGGTAATTCTCTGTTTGAGCTACTGCTGTCAGGCAGACGGTACAGGACGATCAAACCAAGGACAAACAGACTGAAAAACTGATCTTATCCAACCGCGGTTAGAGCTATGAATGCCAGTGAAATAAAATAAAATTGCCATGTTAAATGTCACCGTGAAATAATGCATAAATATCTGTTAGGTTGTAGTCATCATATCCATTGTCACTGTGCAAGATCTACCGCGGCTGGGAATGTCCATGGTCTGGTATACACACACACATATATATATATTATATATATATATATTATATATATATATATATATATATATATATATATATATATATAATGTGTGTGTGTGTGTGGTGTGTGTGTATAGAAGTTGTTTCCTTATTTTCTAGACTTAAGTCTGCATGATGTTTATGTTTTTATATCTGCCCTGAAAGGCCTTCACCTTAGTATCCGTTGTACTTGTTACAATAACAATAAAGAATCTGTAGTGTTTGTTGCAAAACAAAATCTTACTTTTTGGTGTCACCTGACAATCACATACAGTTCCACGTAAAGGTTGGGTGGACTTTGATAAACTCAATGTTCATGCTGGGGTTTGGACAGAAAATGCTTTGCATCACTCCTATGCAGCTCTTTGCTGCAGTTCTCGGTTTACTTCCCTTATCACCCCGCTCTCTGTGTGGTGACAACATAAACATGAGCCGTCCTCTAACCTAGTTTTATATCCTAGGTAAACAGAAACAAATATAAAAGTGACGTGTAAATTTAAAAAGTGCTTCGCTTACATTTATTTTAAGGGATTGTTAGGGGTCACCAGTGACCCCCCGTCCTGTGTGTGCCTACACCACATTGGGAACATTTTCTATGTATCACACACTGACTGGTCAGGTGACCTCGCCTCTCAATTCCTCCAGACGCAGCTTCTCCTTAGACCCACGCTGTTACGCATCTTCTTACAATAGCTGATCATTTCACCATGATGACAGTCTGGAGGACAAAACAGCTTACGTGTTTTTGCGCGTATGTGTCTTTGACGTTCTTTACGCCCAATTCGCTATCTGAGTGACATCAGAACAACTGCAGAGTGGTGCGTTGATGACGTCAGGGACCTATTCCCATATGATAAATTGCATATGGCTTACTATTCCTGCAGGACTGCAACACGAGAATTACTACAACTACTACTACTACTACTACTACAGGGCGCTTTGCAGTATATACAGTTACTACTGTAACATAAACCAAAATAACAATACATTAATAAATAAAGCAACAATATTTTCCTGGTCCTGAGTAATCTATGACACATGTGCATTTGAATTGCATGTTAGCAAAATAAATAAAAAGGTTAAAAATAAAAAGGTTCCACAGCTGGCACTTATTTGCACCTTCAGCAAACAGACTCGCCCACTCGCCCTCTAATCACAGCAGTTTCTCTAAACTGGGTGAAAAGCAATAAAAGGATCATCTGAGCGCAATCAGACAATAGAAAGTCAAACAAAAGCAGAGGGAAAGGTCGCTGCTCCAAAACAAGATGATGTAGGAACGAGGCGAATATATCAGCCATAAATGATATAAACCCTTATAAACGGCGATTATTCTCCGGCAGAACAACCATCATTGTTCCGATCTGTAAAAACAAAGCAACCCTGACCCTCTACGCTCTGCAGGGGCTTCACCATGCACACTCCCCTCAGAAAAACTAGTACTTACTTGCAGCATGGGTGCCAGAAGAGGCAGAGGACGATCCGACTGTGTGTGTGTGTTTTGGCTCGATGCGGATTATATAAGGAGCAATTAAATAAATAAATCGAGCAAATCCGCGCAGATCTGCCGGAAAACCCTAGTGTGACGCCGGCGCAGGAGTCGACGGCGGAAGGTCTGCGCAGCTGCAGGAGATTCCGATGGCGTGATGTGACTTGTGCATGAAAGTGACTTTGGTCATCACCCCCCACCTGACCTGCATCCGCAGAGGGAACAGAGAGGCCAGTGTTCCCGGGGAATCTTTGCCCTGTCTGGAGAAGGCTGTGACATAAACTCGGTTTATTTGGGCAGGTGCTACAGGTTCAATGATCCAAACAATGATTAGATCACATGCTTTCCTATTGGATTGGAAAGGGTAGATATTTCATACATATTTTAGTAAATCTGAGCGATCAGTCATTTTGATTAGCTTTTACAACTGGCGCATTGACAGGTAAGGGGGAGTTACCCTGAAACAAAATGTTTGCCTTTTTGACTTTACAATAAACACAAGTGGGTCAGACCTAACACTGTGTAAGAGCACACATCTGCTATAATCACATGGGCCTGAGTCCTTCACTGTGCAATTTTAAATGCAGGTTGATAATCTCTGGATATGTCCTATACATCCTAAACGTCCTCATCATCTGATTGGGAAAGTTTGCATCAATTGATTGAATCCTGGATAGAACAGGACAATGATCCCAAAACAAACATCAAAACTGGTTTTGAAATGGATAAAACATGGTAACATTCAGCTTCCAAGAGCCCCAACGTCAAACCTTATTGAAAATTTATACAGTTGTGTTCAAAGTAACAGCAGTCTAACTAGCCTAACCTGATCAATCACTGTGTTTGGTAGAAATCCTGTTAGTACATGGCAAATAAGTTACTAGTAGGTATAGTAGAGTCATAGAAAACCAATAGAACCAACATTCATTATATGCATGCTGCTGAGTCAGTGTAATTAAATAATTATACTGAACGAGGCATGTTCAAAATAATAGTGTGGAGGTCAATTACAGAGTAAATTTCTTTCTGTGAAGAAACAGGTGTCAATAAGTGGCTCTTAAGGATAACCCCGGCACATGTACATGCTTTTCTCTCTGAAAATCTGACAAAAATGGGTCGTCCCAGGCATTGTTCAGAAGAACAGCACACTTTAGTTAAGACATTGATTGGAGAGGGGAAACATATGAAGCACAGAAAACATTAGGCTGCTAGGCTAGAACAATTTCCAAGGCTTTATAATAGAAGGTAAAACCAGAGAGAAGTGGAACAAAACGAAAGCCTCCCATTTGAATGGATCGAAGAATAGTCAGAATGGCAAAGACTCAGCCAATGATCATCTCCAGGGTGATCAAAGGAGGTCTGGTGTTAATGGTGAGTACTGAGACAATTAGAAAAAGCCTGTGTGAAGCTACACTACCGGCAAGAAGCCTCTGCAAGGTCCCACACGATGAAGAGGAGATAATTTGCCAGAGACCACATCAACTGGTCAAGAGAGAAATGGAGAAATATTCTGTGGACTGAAGAAAGATTGTTCTTTTTGGGTCCAAGGGCTGCAGACCATTTGTCAGACGACCCCCAAACACTGACTTTAAGCCACAGTACTCTGAAGACCGTAAAGCACGGTGGTTGAAGCATCGTGATATGGGGATGTTTCTCTGACAATGGTGTCTGGCCTATTTATCCCATACAGGGGATCATGGATCAGTCTACACATATACAAATACTTGAAGGGGTCATGTTGTCTTATGCCGAAGAGGAAATGCCCTTGAAATGGGTGTGTCAAAGACAACGACCACAAACACACCAGTAAGAGAGGAGGATCTTGGTTCCAGACCAACGAAATCAAGCTTTGGAGTGGCCAGCCTAATCTCCGGACCTTAATCCAATTACAAACCTGTGAGGTGACATCAAAAACAGTTTCTGGAATGATAAATCCTAAAGACTTTTCAGTTTATACAGTAAAAAATTTGAGTTTGTACAGAAAAATGCAGACACAGCTTGATGTTCATTTTCTGTCATGTGATTACAATGACTGAGACATTTCTCTTCATGGTTTGATTTAGAATATAATGTGCAATGTTCCCAAAGAATGGAAATACAATTCTAAGGATTTTTGGCTTTACTCACATGTTTAAACACACTGCTATTATTTTTAAACACAGCTGTACAATGTGTTTAAAAGCCAGCTTTGTGCCAGGAAACCAACCAATTTAAATGACCTCTGCTCTTTCTGCCAAGACTGGGGGTCAAATACTTTGCCAGAATGATCATAGCTACAAAAACCACAGGAACCTTTACCCAAATATCAGTGGGGGTGTATGTATATATTTGAGCCTCTTTGTATATTTCTGTTTCTGTGTGGATTAGAGAAAATTACAAACTTAAAGTTATGCACCCAATTCTGTGTTTTTAATATATATATTTATAAAAAATTTGTTTTCATCCTGAAAAAAAGAGACTGAAATGCATCACTCAAAACCTAAAATGAACGATATTTCTCTCCATGATGAGTCCGTGTAAACTGACAGACCTGACAAAAGCAGGCAACGGTTGATAAGTTGATAAAGACGTGGAGCCTGCAGTGAGGGTAACAAATCAATTACAAGCCTGACTCCCAGTTAAAGCTCATTACTTCGTTGTTGTCATGCTGCTGTTATTTGGATCTCGACACCAAATCAGTTAAGCATAAGATGAGTTTATTGCAACAAAACAGTCTCTCCCCACACACGAAGACTCATTTTGGGACAAATAAAATTTTAAAACATCTGCAATATAAACCACATTTATTGGCACTCCTGGTAAAAAGCCTTAGAATAGTTTCTGCTTTTACTGCAGCAGGATAATGTCACACAGAAAAGTTCAGAAAGATCCTGCCTTTAATTGGAGTACATTTATTTAGTGGAAAATTGAGGGTTTCTAAAAATTTATTTAAAATTTCCAAACTGTTTCAGTTTTTCCAGATTCTTCTCTCAGTTTTCATGACATTAGGATCATTTGAGTACAAAGAATTCACCTAGCTGGGTTTCTCTTCTTTTCAGAAATGATCTATTTCTACTTAAATCAGTTCGTATCTATCAAACTTCAAATCTCTGAACCGGATCCTAAATTAAACAAATATACTTGAAATCATAGCTATACCTTTATTTCATAAAAACACCATAAAGTAGGAATTTAAACTTCGTTTTGTTCTAAACCGAGCTTCATTCAAGACCCTTTGGTCTGGTTTAACATCCAGGATGTAAAAGGCAGAAAAAGCGGTTGAATATACCTTTTCAGATTTTTGAGTGAGCGTGTTTCCATCTGTTAGTAACTCCAAAATCAAAATTATCAGTGACGGGCCAAAACTCACATTTTGGTGTGTCAAACTAACAATAATTATATCACCTGAAAGTAAAACTGTATAGAAAGTCTTTATTAGCTCAGAAATGAATGTTTTTATCTTTTAGCTAATCGGAGAAGAAATGGTCTGAAAACTCAAACCATTTTCCATATCTACCCAGACTCGGAAAGTAATCAAAATCCAGACTTTAAAATTGTGAAGAAACCCTGTAAAATATTACCTCTTAAGAAATGATAGTTATGACGACACTGTACTTTTTTACTTCAAGTTACTAAGAATTGAGAGGCTACAGTAGAACATAAATAAATTTGTTTGTTATTAATTTGTTTTTTATATTGGAAACGTATGTTGTAGAAATCACATTAATATACCTGTTTTGTAAATAAATACACAGAGGAGCCAGTATGACACGTTTACGCCAGCTGCTTCCTACACCGGAGCGTGGCTCTGTCCACAACGCAGCTCGACTCGTGACAAAAACAGCAGATTTCTGTTTACTGTCCTAAATGTCTCCGGATCAGCTTCAGCGCTGTATCTGCTCACAGACGTCCAATCGCGTGTTTGCTCCTCCTCTGTGGTGCTAGCTGTTCCACCAGGACAGCAGCCCCAGTCCGGACTCACAGATGGTCCCCTGGAACAAGAACACAAAGTCAGGGTGAGTGCCGTCCGTGTTCAAGCAGCGACATGCAGGCCAAAGTCTGAGCACTGATAGCTGCACCACTCTTCTGCTGTTAAAGGCCCAGAATAAGGTTTAGTCAGGGAAACCTTCAAACAAAACCACAGCAAAAAGAAAAAAAGGGTTGATTACCAGTAGACAGAAAAATAAAATATCTAGGTAAAAAAAAAAACTAATCCGGGCTTTATGGAACTATAAATAGTTTAACGAGTATGAACCAGCTTGATCAACATAATAATAAGCTACTAATAATAAAGGCTTAATGCTCACCGTTTGAGCAGTGGTGCTACCAAGGGGGGCTGGAGGGTGGGACACATTGGGGGTACCGGCCCCCCTTCTGGTTCTATGAACAATATTTTATGCTCACCCCGGCTCCACTTTATATATGATAACTAGATAGTCAAATGTTCCAGAGTTTTAATAATAGCTGGTTTTGGTGATTATCGCTGGTCCCCAGCTGTTTGGAAACTTTTTGCAACATCATGATGACATAAAGGCGGCAGATGGCTGAAATTAAAGTACCAAAATGATTTTGGGAACCTTTATTTTAATGAGATATGAATGGTAAATAAAAAGAAGAAACTGACTTCTATAACAATTTACCACAGTGCCTTGCTAACGTATTCAATTGTTCTTATATTTTGTCACGCTACAGCCACAAACCTGAGTGTATTTTATTGGGGTTTCATGTGACGTACCAAGAAAATAGTGTATTAGTGTTGAAGTTTGAAGGGGAATGATTCATAATTTTAAATGGTTTTAGAAATCTTGTATTTGTTGCTAGGCGTTTCTATTCAACCGCTTCACTTTGCTCCCCTTAAATAACATCCATTGCACTTCATCAAGAGAAATAGCTCTTAACTGGAGTTCGGTCTGGACTTTGACTAAGCCAGACCAGGTGAAGCTATAACTATGCCGCTTGAGGAGTTCTGGATAGAGCATATTTACAGACAAAATGCAAACAGAATATTTTTTTGTACAATTTTTGCCTAATTATTGCTCCAGTTAACATATAATCCAGTTAACAATTATTTGATTACTAAATTAGTTGACGATTATTTCAATAATTGATTATTCCCGATTAATCCGATGAATTGTTTCAGCCCTAATTTAAACCACTTTATTGTAGCTCTGGCTGTATGTTTAGGGTTTTGTCCTGGTGGAAAGTGAACCTCTGCATCAGCGTGTTGCTGCCACCACGTTTCACAGCTGAGATGGTGTTTACAAGTGGATCTGCAGCGTTACTGTTCCTCCACACAATGCGCTTTCTTTCCAATTTTCCATAATGGCCAGATTTGTCTAGTGCAAAACTCCACACGGGTGGATTGAATTTACCATTTAATTAGTTGCATTTTCAATTAAATGACATTAGGGTACAGGGGGATAAATGCAAAAGCACAAAACACATTCTCATATTTTTATTTGGTCAAAGTTTTGAAAACCATGTATCACTGTCCTTCCACTTCACGAATGGCAAATACTCTGTGTTGATCTACTGTGTTAGACAGTCTTTTCTAGATTCTCCAGAGCATTGGCTGCATCCATCTGTAGTAAACTAGAGCAAAGCTGGCTGCCTTTAGATTGAATGTTGTGACATCTAATGCAGTATGTGGTATTATAGCCAAAATAGTTTTAGAAATCTGGAAAAACTAAAATATCCATTTCATGTTCATTTGGAAAGTCCTTAATAATGTTACGTTTGCTTAGAATTCCACTTTAATATATGGAGTTTATAGGTGCACAGATTCTGGTCAAATGTTGGTGTAAGATCTCAGAAGTCCAGGACATGACAGTCTTAAGTGTTTATGAAGAAGACAACAGGACTTCTGGCCCTACTCACTTATTTGATTTAATATTTGAGTCGTTCACGCTTGACGATCCAAACATGTCACCCAACGATGAAAATGTGGCTTGTTTTAGTCACATGTGTCAAGGTGTGAATGGCTATAAAACCACCTGGGGAGGCTTTTGAAGATAGCAATGTGCACATTTAAATGGTGAACACAGGTGATTTGAGAGAGGGGTGAAAGACTTTAATTAGAGGAGGAGACCATCAAGTTTTACCTTTTTAACACCTACAGAGCAGCCTTCACCACAGGTGGTTTTACGGCAATTCACGCTGTGAGACGTGACCAAAACAAATTAGGTGACATGTTTAGATCGCCAAGTGACATCAATAAACATCGAACCGAACAGAGGAAAGGGTCATGGACTCGTGTGACCCCATAAATGGCCCCATAAGTGATCTTAAAGGCCCCATCAGTGTGATTGTTTTCACTAAGACTTGTATAAGCTTGATACTTCCAACCCATGTTCAGAACTAAGGAAGCCTTTTGGATGAAAGGCGAAGCATCTTCATGAAACAATAGAAAAAGTCCAGTTGCTTTCAACTTGAACAATTAAGATATTTTGGAAAACTGCAAACACCATCAGAGCTATCCGAGTTTAAATTATTGAAAAGACTCAAAAAATATCTGATCTTTCACAAAATCACAGTGACTGATCTCACTACGTTTTATAAAATGAATGATTCTTACAATCAGTGTGTATGGAGCCTGTTTTTTGTCCCCACTTTCTTGCACTGGTGGTGCAGTCGACTGTCCAGGTTGGGCTGGAGTGTCAGGCGTGGCGGTGGCCGGCCCTGTTGGCGACGTGTCCACAAAAACTTCATCCGCCACCCGGAAACGGATCTCCTCTCCCTGGTCCATGTAGAGGTCGTGTGCTCCCTCGTCGGTCTCGTACTCCCAGAGCCAAACCTGTTCTGCCTCGTCACTGGGGCTAAAGCTAAGGAACGCTCAACTCAAACTATAGATTTAGTAACACGGAAAGCAAACATTATTCAATAATGATGCTCAATATTAAACCCCAATGCTTTATTTTAAAAGGTTAGGATACAATTTAGCAGGCTGCTGAAGAGACTCAGGTGGGATCAGAATGTCATCGAAGAAACCCATCGTCACTGTGAACCAGAGAGGTTAACCACATGAATAATGTTCCACAGTTGTATTATTCACTATGAATATGAGGACATTCAGAAACATCCTCTTGAGCTCTGGAGAACTTGGATGATTCTTGATTTTCTGCCGTAATCCTAACATAAAGTAAAGGTAAAAGAAACAATGTGTTTGCTGTTTCCATCGGGTTTGAAGAGGAACCAAATAAACTTTATTAACTGACAATCAGAAGGTGTGATAGCCACTTTGATAGCAGAGGTCTAGGCAGTGTGCTGCTCTGGAGCATACAGCTGTGTGTTAACACAATGCCAAGCAGGAAAGACGTCAGCAATGAACACAGGGAAGTAACTGTTGCAACCGGTTCAGACAATCATAGGTGCAACATCAAACTGTGAGAACTAATCTAGTTTGGCTTGTCTGGAGGAGGTGTAGTAGAAAACCCCCTCCTTTAAGAATGAACATTATCAAGGCTGCATCTACAAGAACCATAAGACTTCTCGAACAAAAAGCTTCAGACAGATGAGTAGAGATGCTTGGTCATAATGCACAGCAACACGTTTGAAGAAAACCAAGGGGGTTCTCATCACATACCAAGCATGGTAGTGGAAGGGTGATGTTTTGGGCTTGCTGTGCAGCACTATTTTCCTGTATGTTTTCCTGTATGGTTTGGATACACTTTAAACTCCTCTGTGTACCAACATATTTTAGAGTCCAATATGAGTCAGACAACAAAAACTTGGTCCAAATTCTTGAAAAGAACAATAATCAAAGACACAGCAGCAAATCTACTACAGAAAGGCTAAAAAACAAGAGCCAATGTTACAATTGTTACAATGGTCCAGTCAAAGTCCAAGCCTCCAGCTGATTGCAAAGCTATAGCACAATCTTAACAGAAATGTGCAGAAACAAAGGTCCACAAATCTCACTGAAGTGCAGCAATTTTGTAAAGACAAAAAGACAAATGGACCGAAATTTCTCCATAAAGCTCTGAGACTGATGAAGTCTTAAGCCTTAAGCTATTCAATCAATGGATTTCTTCAACATCTGTCTATTCTATATTATATTTAAATATATTCATGTTTGTGTAAGCAGAATCATGACTAAGGATAGTAATGGTTACCATGAACTCCCTCCTGACTGCAGTATTTGATCTTGCCAATGAGGATCTCTTCGAGGAATGGGTGAAAGACGACAAACCTGAAGTGGACTAAAACAAAATCAAAGGAAAGATGGGATCAGGCATCTGTAACCTGAATTTATTCAACAAGGCATATTGATATGGGGATTAGCCAGCAGTCAGTCTGACATTTAGATGATCCTCAAATAACCACGAGAAAAACTCTATCACATCACCTACTGTCATACCTTTAGTGTGTGAGGCGCCATCTCCAGGAAAAATGTAGGAGTCTTCCAGTTTGGTGATATCATACAAGCAGATGCAGAGACCCACATTGTAGACCACCTGGGGTCAAAGAGCAGGTGTATTAGTTTTACCATAAAAAAGATTTAGTACAACAGCACAAAATGCAGGAAACCACATGATAATATGTGACCCAGTCTTTCTTCTCTCTGTCTGACATTATAGGAGACTAAACCTTTACTCCTGACAGAACTGGCATAACTGGGTCGGGTTTGTAGGCCATCTTGCTCACGCACACCTTTTTTTACTCTGCTGCCTACAAATGTTCTGTGTGAGCGAGATCAGGCCTTTGTGATGGCCGCTCAAAAACCTCGAGTTTGTTGTCCTTAAACCACTTTTCAACTAACTTACCTGCATGCTTAGGGTCAAAGTTAACTTCGTAGACTCACAGATGTCTCAACTTTCAGCCTGATGTCTTGAGATGCTGCTTCAGTTTTTTAATAGCAGACACAGATGCTCTATTAGCAGCTACATCCAGCATCTTCAGAAAGTGTTTTGCTTTTGTTCTGAGGCTGATAAACACATTTTTCACCAAAACACGTTCCTCTCTGGGACACAGTAACAGATTCCTTCCTAAGAAATATTATGATTGGACATTCCTATGAAGTTGAATGTCCAGCCATAATATTGACCAATGAAGTTGGACTTATGAAGGTCCACAATTCACTTGTCACAAAAGGAGGAACTGTGTTTGAGGCGTTGCCTAAAAATACATCTATAGGAGTGTCTCCAATCAACTTAAAGTAAATCACCAAAGCCATGACATCATCATCAGGGCCTTCCCAAAATTAGAGATGCACCAATATGAAGATTTGGGCCTATAAATGACCACACCGGTGACATTGCTTCTCTGCTTCAGTTAAACATCCCACAATCCCGTGCTGCCTCATTATCACATGACCAAACAAACACCACATGGCCAACCCCCTCCCCTCCTGAAACACAAAAATGGAAATAAACATCAGTTGTTACCATCAGCCCAGCTTTACTCATCAGACCGATATGTTAAAACGTGACTAACATCAACCAATACCGATGTTAATGTAGATATTTCGTGGATCTCTGCTTATACTTCTTCTCTCATTAACATGGCATTTTGGTAATCCTAACTGACCTAAAACAAGAACGTTTAGTCTGATTTAATGTCAGACAGTGAGAAAAAGTAAAAGTACACTGTCTTTATATACAGTGTATGTAAATATGTGGTTTTAACTGTATGTAATCAGGTACAAATCACCAATTAGTGATGGTTGGCTTATAAAACTGGTTATTTCATAAGACAAAACTTACATAGCTGTGAAAACATTTTGGTGTAACATATAAAATGTTAAAAATATTCCACTAGAACCTTTTAGGGTTAGGACGTCTAATGCGGGATTTTGTACATTTCAAAGGTTGCTTTGAATGAAACAGTCATGGCAAAAATATTTAGCTGTGCAAACTTTGCAGCGGCAGTTTTCGGGCAACTGTTCAATGAGAAGAGTTGTCACATTGCAACTGTAGGGTTGTCGGTTTGATTCCAGCTTCCTTTTCTGCCTTATATCTATGTGCTTCTGGGCAAGGCATAACTTGCCTACTGATCTGTGTATAAATGTGTGCATTTATGAGTGTGACTGGGTGAATGTGGTTCTAGTGTAACGCGCACTGGCTAAAAATGCGCTTTAGAAATTATCCATTTACCACACATTAAGATTATTGTGCTGAGTGATCAGATGCATATTGATTCACTGCAAAGAGCTTTGCTGGCTTAAAAAGACCTACTTTAAAACAAAAATCCATGTATGCTGTGTTTTTACCCTGGCAGAAACTTATCAGCCAACATCACCTTAGTTCAGAAATACAAAAGCACAAGTCCAGCTGAAATCATTGAGTCTAATTATCAGACTGATAGACATTGACAGTTAAAGATCTCGAATGAATGGCTCCAGGACAAAAACTGTCTGTGTGTCCTGCTCGCAGGTGCAGTTCTTTCCAGCATAAACCTGTCCTGATGCAGCTGATCTGCCTCCCTCACCTTGTTGGCCAGCTTCTTGTTCAGCTCCTCCGCTATGGCATCATTCAACTGTCTCTCGAAGTTCCACGGAGGGATCCGCACAGTGTCCACCATCTCCACCAGCACGAACATGATCCACGCTTCACGCCAAGAGCAGCCCCACTCCCACAGTCAAAACACTGCCGAGTGGCGACAAGAAGGACGCTGAGTTTAGGCGAAGAGCATTTTAAGTTCCTGTTCTCTTCAACTGATTACAGTGGTTTACAGTGCAGCAAGAAACACAACGTAAATATTGTAAAAACTTCTTTCCTACATCGCACTGAATCAACGTGAATTTCTGCGACAGTACGGCTTTGATTTTCTTCTTCTGGTTTGTGCGCCGGCCTACAAGTCTCACTGCTGCCACCTCCTGGAATTATATCGCTCCTACAGCGTCCAGTCATTCTATTCACATCCTGTTTCTTTAACAACCACAGTCAACCCGTTCCAGTTATTTATTAAAAAATACTCTAATTATTTAAAATGTGTTATACTTTATGTTTTGTGAGTATTTCACTTATTGTAATCTGTCACAAACAAGAAATTAGTTCAATCAAGTTTAGAACAAAGAAGAAACCCTTTAAAAGAGCTCCTGTAAAAAGAAACAATTTCTTAGTAAATTGTTCGAATCCTTTTAGTAAGAAGACCTTTCCACAATTTACTGACAAACTCCCACAATGCTGCATCACTAGCGTCCTGTAAATTCTTTTCAATATTTATATTCTGGATACATGGTTGAGGAAGACAATCAGAAAAAATATTTAATGTAAAGTAATTCTTAAAAATCTTCAGAAAAAGCCTTTGAAAGGTGATTAAAAAAAGCATCTGTTCAAGTAGGAAATTAGATTTTCCTTAGGGGACAATGGGGTATTTCTTTTGTTCCTGTAATCCTAATGTGCAGTCATGGGTAAACAGAACTGCATCCTTGCTGCTTACACAGGATCTCATAAGAAAAGCACCAGTCATTAATTAACCTATATTCATTGCATTGTAAACACAATCCCTAGGTGGAAAGATGTCAGCAATGATGCAAAAGAAGCAATTGCTGCTACTGTCCAAATCATTATTAGGTTGTTTGCAAAGTTATTTTCATTCAGACTTCTTCTTCTCTACATTTTACACATTTTCTACAGACTGTGCTCATTACGAACAGTTTCTATCTATCTATCCTTTTCTTCAGCTCATCCAAGGTTGCAGGTGTGGGAGCGGCATCCGTAGCAACCAGATAAGAAATGACTCTTATCTCAATATCGCTAGATCTCAAACATATGATCTGTACATTTTGTTTTATTCTTACTGATATACTCTGTTTAAATAAAGAACTGAATCTGAAAATCACAGTTAAGATACGCAATATTATTTATATGTTCCTAGTGCTTTGAAGTTACCCACATACTGTATAATGTCCACCATCTGGGAGTAAATTTATGTAGCTTACATCAAATACATTTTTACTGAAACCTGTAGGGAGGGTGAAATAATGTGGATTGCATGCAATCAATTTAATAATAAATAATAAAATTAATAAATTGTCCTGCTTGTGTCCAAATATCTGGGTACAGGACTTCATTTAGCATTACTGCATGACAAGATAAATGTGCTTAGCTTAGAAATACGCAGTATCATGAACTTTTATTTTTATCCCTGCTAAAGATGTGTAAAAACATAAACTGCTGCTAGGGAGATTCAGTTATCCATCTGCCTTTTACTCTGTTGAGATATAATAAACTTAGGACCTCGTTCAGCTTTGTCTGTCACAGTTTAAGTTATTTGAAACCTTTAATTGTTGCTCTGGTAATTTATAAGGGCAGGTTTAGGTCATTTTCTGACTTCTTAAGGTCAGAATAAGTCCACCTTACGGCATGTTCTCTTATCTTCCCCAATTTGAAGTGAAATGGCCCTTGTCATAACATTTTGAAAACCTAAAGGGGAACTTTTATTATTTAAAAGTTTCTATACCCTCCGATCAACCTAAAAAAAATAAAGTACATCATAAAAAAGAATAAAGTACAGACCACCTAAATTATTTATTCATTTTAAAGCAATTGTCAGGGTTCCCAACTTTTTGCATCAATGCTGGTTTTGTTGAAAGCATTTAGTTGTTAATATGGGACTTTATCCCTGCATTAAGAACTACTTTACATTAAAATATTAGACATCAGAAAAGGCTGGTGTCTAACTAAAAAAGATTTTTATTGAACTTCACAAATCAAGTATAGCAAATTCAAGGAGATGGTATTTAAGCAAAATCAATTCAAATTAATTGTGTTTTTTTTATAGCAACAGTTCACAACACATTGTCTCAAGGCACCTCAAAGTCAATTCAATCCAATCATACAGACAGAATTTAAGTGCACCTCATTCATTCCAATTACATCCTAGATATCAAACAATTCAGTCAAGTACAATTAATTATTCAAGTTGGAACAAAAGGTTTTTTATGTAAGGAAATCCAGCTGACTGCATCGATTTACTGACTTGCAGTCATTCCACCTGGACTAACATGCATTGACAGATATGACGGAATTTATTAATCCTCCAAAAACAGTGATAACTCAGGGTCCAGACCACAAGGCAGAGTTGTAGTTTAACACCTCTCTGCACATTTTGTACCGTTACTTACCTATTACTCCATTGCCCACATCCTATTTACCTCTACTAAAATAAATATAACAAATTATATTTATTGGACCTAGGATTTTTCTTCAGAGAGTTTGTTAATGACTTCATTTGTTATAATCAATTGATTATTTTGCCTCACAGAGGCCTGGCTACAGCAGGAAGATTATGTTAGTATAAATTATTGAAATCCTTCTACTTACATTTTCACATTCCTCAAAATGCTGGCGAAGGAGGAGTAGCAACCAAAATTCAGATTTATTTATGAGCCCCTAGGCCAATTAAAAGCTACAATTATTTCAAATACCTATCATTTCATTTCTCTAATCTAAATTATAAAGTACCCCCTTCTGTTTGTAGTTTTGTATTGCTACCAGGCTGTTACTCTCAATTTCTAGAACACTTCTCAGATTGATTATCTGATTTAGTATTAAATATTGAAACATTGGCAGACCTACTCACTCTTGGCTTCATACTCGGGATCCTGCCGACCAATGGGATAATTTTCCATTGTTATACTGATGATACTCAGCTATATTTATCAATAAATCTTGGTGATCCAATTAGTTAGGTAGACTGCATGCACATCTTGAATACATAAAAACCTGGATGACTTAATATTTTCTGATTTTACATTTACACAAGACTGAAGTGGCTGTCCTGGCCTTTGAATAAGAAACTGCTTGGTCAGCCACTTACTTTGGATGGCAACAAATTGGCCTCAGATAATAAGGTAAAGTAACTTAATGTAATCGCTGAGGACATGTTTAACCCATTCCCCTTTTAGGATTTCATTAAACGTGGAAAGGGGGCAGTATTTTAGCCTCAGGGTCTCTCCTGGGAAAACCCAAATTTAAAATTTTTTCCGTGACGCAGACACCTGATTTACTTTTAAGACTAGGCTTACAAGGTTTTCCTGTGCCATCTCTGTAGTTATATACACCTTGCCTGGTATATGTGTTTAACTGGGATACCATCCTGGACGACCCATCGGCTGAGCTATTGTTGTTACCAATAACTTCAACATGATGTAAGCAACTCTCCACTGTCCCTTAATGCTTGTTCAGGAGGAAAGATTGTTGCAAAGTCATTGACTCGATGCAATCGGCTGAGTTTCCATTAAATTTTAATAAAAAAAGCTTGGGTGTTCCCGCAAAGTTTTTAAAAAGCACTTGGTTAGGAAAAGTATGTACTGACTTTAAAAACATAATATGATATTTCCCGTTTTGGTCTGTAATAAAAAATTAGGTTTTTCCCAAAAAATTGCCCTTTTGGACCTTCCGGGCCCGGGGAAACACCACTATATAAATAAACCTTTTGATAAAAATAAAAATAAATTTTAAAAGAAAAAAAAAAATAACTTAAAATTTTATGTATTTTTTTATCTTAAAATCAATATTTTTTCAAATTTTTAAAACTATAAAACAGCAGATTACATTTATAAAAACCCAAATTTTAAAAAAAATCAAGTGAGAAAAATCCCAAAATTTTGAAAAAAGCATCCCTCCATAAATTTCCCGAAAAAATTTGAAAATATCAAAACCTCGAGTAGGAGCCCTTGGGCCCAGGTTCCCTGAGGTTAACATTACACAAAGCAATTTATTTGGGCCCCCCCTTAGTTTTTCATCTGGGCACGTAATTTTTAAAACTAAAAAAGCAACAAAAACCCCATCCTTTATTCACGTTTTTAAAAAAATGCCCTTTTTTTTCAAGGGGCAAATAAAACCAGGGTGGTCATGGTCATATGCAGTCAGAATTTAATAACATACTGAGGCCACATCGACACCTCCTTACCACAGCTACATCTTACCACTCTGATTCAAGTACTTTCAAGCCCGTTTGTACGGTGCTCAGTCTTTCTACAATCAATGATGAATTGTTGTATTTCAGTTTTAGTCAAAAGTAAAAATTTGTAATGAGGAAAAACAAATGAAGTCAAAAGCAAAGCTAAAATTAATTTCTTCACTCTATAAGTTCAAGAGTACAGGCACCCTATTACTAGATTGTGCGTCAGCTTCTGTTAGAGAAACGGCTTTCCCATCACACAGAGAACCTTACAGTGGAAAAAACCCTTTAAATTCGAGATTGAACCCCAATGAAAAAATAATCTCATTTATAGCCCCATTTGGGAGTAAATGTACCCCACAAAAAGGGCGATTTAAACAAAACAGAAAAACCCCGGGCCCTACAGGTTTGTGCTCTACAGGATTTACATCGTGCATTTTGTTTATTTTTTTTTAAAGGGGCACACCAGGTAATGGCTAGTTTTTTGGGTGACTAATACTTTAAAAAACTCACTTTTTGCAAAGATAAAGGGGGAAAGGGTAAAAAAAAACGGACATTTTTTAAAACCGGGGAAAAAATTCTGGGGCACCAACATATTTTTAAAAAAAAAAATTGGGAAAAATTTCAACAGTTTTAAAAGGTAAAATTTTTCTGGGTTTTGGGAATCACACTGAGCTTTTTTTAAACCAAAAGTAAAATTTTACTCTTGCAAAAGCCCTTTTTTAAGATTTGGAAACCCCCAAACCTTTTTTTTTAGGCAAAAACCCCCCTTTAATGTTATTTATTATGAATTAGGGAAATTTTTTTTACTTAACCCTAAAATAACTGAAAATGTTGAAAAACAGGATTTTCCGACCATCTTACTCTGGGGCACCCCTAAAAAATAAAATCAGGGGGCAGCCCAAAAAGCTTTTAAAAAATTTCCGTTTAGTAACAGACTTGTGTATAATTTCATCTTAGAGTAAATTTTCAGCCAATTTTTCCACTTTTTTTCTTGGGAAAAAAAACAGTTTTGTTAAAAAATACATTGAAGTTTTTTGGTTTTTAATTTAAAAGTTCAGATTTTTTATGAAAGCTTTTAAAAAGGCACTTAAAAAAGGAAGCATTTTAGGGAGTGTACAGATACTGTTGTGATTGTGCAGATGAACTTTGGTTGTGCATAAAAAAAAACCGTGCATGGAAATAAGTGAGAGGAGTGTGAGCTGCAGCTGACAGCACAGACGACTGATGGGATTATAGCTAAGCGTGTTAGTTTATGACCGACTAAAAACGGGTCATGGTTGAGGCCATGCTTTGTGTACCTTTTTAGCACAGCTGTAGCAACTCCAGCTTTTTGTTTTGTTTTTGTAACCCGGGAAGGAAAATTTGTTCAACTAAGGGTTTTTTTCCGGGGGTTAAAATCTGTCCCTTTGGGGGCAATAAAGGGGGAACTGAAACACTCGGGAAAGGGATCAAAAGCAGGAAGGGGCAAACCGATCTGGGATCGCCCCCTTTAATTCGGGTTTGGTGCGGGGCAAAAAAAAAAGGACCCTCATAAAAAAAAAAATAATTTTGGGTTAAAGTTGGGTTTTTATCGGGGAATACAGTACAAACCCTTTAAATAAAAAATTTCATTGGGAAAAACCCAAAAATTTTTTGGGGAGTGGAATTTTTTTTTAAAAAGATTTTTTTTTCTTTTTCAAAGGGTTCCGGGTTTTTCATGTTTACTACTTTAAATTTAAATCAAGCCTGTTTACTGTTAGACCCACTAGCAAAAATAATTAAATTATCTGCTTGTTTAAATTCTTGTAGTAGTGATTCCAATGCAACAGAAGTAAAATACATCTGATTTAGTGCAGAGGGTGAGAATCTACATGTGAAAGTGAACTGAATGTTACAAGAAGAAAATATGCTAAAAAAAAAAAACAGGATTTAGTTTTTATTTTGTGCTGGTTTGACTAAATTTGTGCAACTCGACCTGTGAACTAAGAGGGCTGTGAAAATGCTAATGTATCTGTGTGTGCGCTTTCTATCTGTACAGCGACATTTAGCATGTGTGTTGTTTATGACTACGGATGAGCAGGATTCCGGTCTGGTTACCCTCCGCTGTTCACATTAGATCCATATTTCTCTCCTCTTCACTGCTACTGGAGCTCCTTCATCCTGTTGAGAGCAGAGCCGGCCTTGAACCACTCGATCTGTGTCTCATTAAAGGTGTGGTTCAGAGAGATGGACTCCTCGCTTCCATCGCAGTGCTTGATCACGGCTGTCAGCGGCTGGAGGAGGGGCGCCACAGGATCATGCATCAACAAGAAATGTAGCCTGCTCTTTATGTGAATGTGTCACTAGTGCAGAACGCTGCTCACCTTGCCAGGAGCGAGGGACTTGAGGCCGATGATTGAAATCTTATCATCTGGGCGGATTTTGTCGTAGTCGCTGGGGTCAGCGAAAGTCAGAGGCAGCAGACCTTGCTTCTTTAGATTGGTCTCTGTGAAAAAAGATGCCAAAGTAAGTGGAAACAACTAGAAACAGACTGATAATTCCAGCAGATAACCAAAGAAGGAGGCTTTGCTTTATGGAGTAACAGAGGTGAGAAAATGTGTGATTTTCAATGTGTGAACCTTGTAGGGGACAAACTGCATTTGCTGCATGTCTTTCCCTTCTTTCTCCACCCTCTTTCATGTCAACTTACTGTTCAAAGCCACCAGTGCCAAAAAATATGTAACTACAGAAGGTGGTCTGGTCAAACATCATTTTGGCTTGTATGGATAACACTAACTGTGTCAGAAATCCAACAGTGCCCATTATCTCCATCATGAAACATGGTGGTGGCAGCACCAAGCTGTGGGGATACAGGCGAGCTGGAGTTGATGCGGAGATGGATGGAGCTTAATTATGGGCAACCTCTCCAGAAAATATCTAGAGTTTTGGGCTGAGGTTAAACCTAAACATTAAGCCAGAGCTTCAATGGAATGGTTTGGATCCTAGATGATCAAATGTTGATAAAAGTACCATTGATGGTACCTCGGCTCCCTCTGGTGGAACTCGGAAGACATTTTGGTATTTGTTTGGTAAGTCCGAACAGGTTAAATACTAATGCAGTGTTTTATTTACCTATGAAATTAAAAATTGGATCTGGGAATGACTTCGAACCCCAGTTAACCCTGTTTCTGTTCTAATAAAGCAGTCGGAGCTTAGATCTGGCAATGACTTCATACCACACTAGTTAAGCACATTCTAGCTGCAAGTCGGAAAACCGGCAGGGTTTCCTATTATTTTCCATATCTCTTTCTTTTTGATGTGTTCAAACACTAAAAGGAAGATGTTCAATAATAGATGCAGTACAGCATTGTGTGTACCAATAGCTTATTGAGACAAACCAGAAAATGTGGATAAATAGCTGCAGTTTATATCTGCAGCTACGTTTTACATTCAAGGCAGTTTTAGTGAAGCCTGAGCTCAGGGCTGCTTCACAACCGACATCAGGTGATGTTCTGACTGTAATCCTGACAGGGAATGCAGAAAACCTGACTTCCAGGTACAAACAGAATGCACCATAACATGACGTTTCTCTGTATTTTTTCACTTTTAAACACTATCCTAACATGTCACAAAGGAAGGGTGTATTCAACAGTTTGTGAATGCGATGTTTCAAATAAACAGTTTTTAACCACAATTGCCATCAGGTTTTATACATGCAAGGCATACTGGCTTGGAGGAACCCACACAGAATAGTTTCTTCTATGGAGCTTCCTCCTAATTTTTCCAACAAGAAATTTTCAAGTTTCAATTTCTAGGTAAAAATAAAAAAGAATAATCAAACTGCATTAGTCAATCCATCAGACATTTTTGTTAGTTTTGTTTTAATGACAAAACACAATAAATTTAAAATGTCTGTTGAGATGGTGGTGCTTTGAAAACTTTGTATTCATTAAGGCAAGACTTGCTATGAAAGGCTTTAGAAGCAACAATAAAAGCATATTCATGCGTTGGAACGGCATAGTCAAAGTCCAGTTCTGAGTTGGTCCATCACCTAAAATCTCAATAAAATAGTTAGAAAAAATTATGATAAAGTTTGTGGTGAACAGGTATGGGGTGTACATATATTTTTCCAAGACTCCATGACTACATTAGATAAGATAATCTAATTTACGAGGTAGCTTATGTTCGCCTGTTTTACCCATATCTGCTCTAATATGAGTTCAGTCCCCTTGACAAGAGTTAAACGTTTCTTGTGATGACTAATGTCTCTAAAATACAGGCGACAATAATATCTTCCATCTGCTGCCTGCTGAGAAACTGACCATGGATTCTGGCAAAGTTCTTGACGATGATGGCACGTCCTCCTAGATGTCGTGGCTCCAGGGCAGCATGCTCCCGGCTGGATCCCTCCCCATAGTTCTCATCTCCAACCACCACCCAGTTCACGCCATTGGCCTAGATGTTGAAGTGATCAGGAAAGATTTACACTTCACCCAACCCCATGAGAACTAATAATTTTTGAAAACAAACCGATTATAACCAGGCAGGAACATGTCAAACCAAAAAGAGACAGTATATAAAATTAATACCAGGTGACTCCACAATCTCACCTTGTAGAAGCGGGCCACGTCTGGCACGCCTCCGTACTCTCCAGTAAGCTGGTTCTTCACCTTGTTGACGGCGTCGTTCTCGATGTTTACGGCACCTATCAGCAGGTTGTTGGAGATGTTGTCCAGGTGCCCACGGAACTTCAGCCAGGGCCCGGCGGCGCTGATGTGGTCGGTAGTGCATTTTCCCTTCACCTATTGGCAGAAGGAAGCAGGAGGATGAGCAGGCCGTGAGGAACAGAGGATGAGGGGACCGTGAGGAATGCAACAGGCCATCTCAAGAACCAGTGCCCGTCTTGTCCCTTCTGGGCTGCTGTTGTGTAGAGAAACCCTTAAAGTCTAGACTTCCTATGAGTGAAGAGCTTCAAAAAGCTACCACCGCCTATGGTTCTGGTTTAAGCAAATGGATGTTTTTTTAAGCTGTGAACGGCAGGAGAACACAGCTTATCTCAACATCATTTAATGATGGTTCATAGTGTACATCTATATTTAAAATTGTGTGTACAAGTTTAACGCTGTGAATTAGAGAAAACTCAACAAAAAGTATAAATTTGTGTTTGTTGTGTAATCTGTCCACCCTGAAAAACGGAGCTGTTCAAATGTATAATTCAATAGAAATTTAGGGAATTTGCCCTAAAACTGCCACAGTGTTTACTCTTCATTAGACACAAGTTCAAGCACAAACATTGGCAACAAGGATCATTAGTTTCACTCCCACCTAAAACAAGGACAGCAGCAGGCGCCTGCTCTAGGTAGAGAGTCGATCTCATGCTCCAAACTGAATTAATGTAACAAGGTTAACCAAAACAAGGCACATTCACTGCTCCTGTAACAGCCAATGTAATTATATGGCACAACTGTGAAAAGTTGTTTTCTGGCTTACCTTGATGAGGACCCTCATGTTCTCCAGATCTTTCCCATTCCACTTGTCAAAAGGCTCCAACAGCTCCAGACGGTTACTGGAGGGGTTCACATCTACCTGTACAGCATCAAAAAAGAGGGAAAGCTATTCTTCCACCTGTACATCCAAAAGATCATTAGGTTCACAACCTCTGGATTACCCTGGTTTTTATCAGCACACCAAATGTCTTGTTTTCTTGTTCAGCTTTCTGACCAGTGGAGCACTGATACGGTATCTGAAAACAAACCTCACCTTGATCGAGCCGCTCTCTGCAGGGGGGTGCTGGTAGGTGTCCTGGCCCGGGTCAAAGTCTCTGGACGGGAGCTCATCACCGCTGGGAGGTTGCAGCTTAAATTTCTCTCCACTGGGCGCAGTCAGATAGTCTGTCTCTGGGTTGAAGCTGAGGGTCCCGGCCAGAGCCAGAGCAGTGACGATCTATGTTGAATTCCACAGTAAAACACAATGAAACTCACATAAAGAGTACAAAGGACTCAAAAGTTGCACATTGTGGCCTGTGTAGCTTTCTGTTGTTTCTCTTTTGTGTTCAGCAGGATCCCTCATACCTCAGGAGAGGTAACAAAAGCATGAGTAGCTGGGTTAGCATCATTCCTGGCAGTGAAGTTCCTGTTGAAAGACGTCACTATGGTGTTCTTCTCTCCTTTCTTAACATCTCTCCTGTAAAAATGATTAAAAAACATAAGTGTTAGAAGTTACATTTTTATATTAAAGATAAGAAACACTTTGTTATAAATGTCCTGTAGCAAGTATCAATAATTATTCATAGCCAACCCAAACCTATTTAGCACTACAATTGTTTATGTCTGTAATTTTGGCATTTGAATATTGGTTAAGCTTTGGCTGCCTGAAACTATAAATAAAAATAAAAGATGCAACAATTTACCCAGGGACTACAAAACATATTCATACCAGTTAGTTCAAAAAGTTCTTTGATTTGTTTTTTATTACAGGGCATTGCAAAAGTGTACATATTGCAAAGCAGCACATCAGGAGGAAAATGATTGTTTTCTAAACTAAAAAAAACTAGTTTTTCACAGGACAACTGTATTATACTGAGATAAACGACACACAAGTGGACTCAATTACTAATCAAGTGACTTCTCAAGGCAAATGGTTGCACTGGACTTTATTCAGGGGTAGATGAGTCAAAGATGATGGATCCAAATGCACAGCAGACTTTTCAGAAAGTTATTTGTAGGGAAAATAAATGAATCGTTACTTCCATGTCACAACTGAGCACAACTTTGTGTTGGTCGATCACATAAAATCCTAATAAAATACATTAAAGCTTGTGGTTGTGATATGACAAAAATTATAAGACAGCTTTAGGATTCAAAGTTTACATTAGTGGTGCACTTCTGAGACGACAGGAAAAGGACACTTTTTTTTTTTTAATTCTAAAAAAGGGGGAATGCATTTGTACTACTCTAATGCCCCTAGTTAACCTCCCTTCAGAGGTCACCATAAGAATAAATAAATCTATCTCTGTTTGCAAGGCTCTTTAGTAATTTAATTGGTCCATAAATTTGCTACTGGCTTCCATTAAAACCATAATTGATGCGCTCTGGAGTTACCGAACTAACATAAATCAACTTTTCTGAAAATAAATCTGCTCCCACATGTAAGACACATACCTGTCCCACTGGCCGATGCAGGGACCACAAGCGTTAGCGAGAACGACTCCTCCAACATCGCTCAGAATCTTGGCCTGAGACATAGATAACATCAACTTCAGAAGATAAGCACTATAAAGTCCATTGTCTCATAAAAAGACAATGCTATGGTTTCTGGTTAAGCTGAACTTCTATCTTTGTCGGTGTGTTTGTGACTCACATATCCATCTCTCTCGATGGTGGCTCGGATTTGTTCTGAGCCTGGCGTAACCGTGAACTGGGCCTTGCATTTCAGTCCTTTATCCAGAGCCTGCTTAGCCAGAGAGGCCGCTCTACCCATGTCTTCGTAGCTTGAGTTGGTGCAGCTGCCGATCAGACCTGTTTGTGGGTTTGTCAGAAGGAAACATCACTTATAAACTTATAATCAGGAGAGTATCTAAAAACAGTGCCAATTTAAATTCTGTGCTTTAAATAATCCCTTAAAGATTTTTGCATTCAAGGTGACTTTAGAATACCGGCATTACAGCTGAGCCGAAATGTGATCTGATCACATCTGGTCAATAACACGGCGAGAAGAAACAAAGACTGAAGTGTCTAATTTCACTGAACAAAGCATTAACGATGAGTGTAAAGTGATACGGCGGTGCCACAAATACCCACCAACTTTAACCTCCAGGGGCCAGCCACTCTTCTTAGCTATGGCCCCGATCTCAGACACTGGGTGGGCCAAGTCAGGGGTGAAAGGACCGTTGATGTGAGGTTTCAGCTGGAAGGGAAACACAGAAGAAAAGTGATTCACAAATGAGACCTTTTAAGATAAGGTTTTTTATACGCATTACTTTGCTTTTTTCATTGAGCAAAGAAAGCTCTTTAAGTCACCTCACTGAGGTTGATCTCGATGACTTGGTCATATTCACAGCCCTTATCAGGTACCAGGTCTTCTTTGAACTCATCAGCAACAGAGGCGATTTCTGTAAAATAGATAAAATGGAGGTAAGACAGCACACAAAGACTGAAGGAACAGAGACAACAGTGAGACACCGACCTCCGCGGCCAGTTTTCTCCAGGTATGTCTTCATGCGGTGATTGTAGGGGAAAACGGATGTAGTGGCTCCAATTTCAGCACCCATGTTGCAGATAGTGGCCATTCCTGCAATGTATTATTTGACATGTTTTATTACAGACACACTGACAAATTGGCTGGTGAGCGATTCTGACCATTTTTAGCTGGGTAGGCTGGTTAGAAACTCAAAGCCCTTTTCTAATCAGGGGACACACCGTATCTAAGCGATACCGGGTCACACAGACAACCACACCATTCCGTGTGGACAAAGTAACTGAGGGAAGATGACTCGAAGTTAGCTACTTTTGGAATCACTGAGGAGGATTCGTGGCGTTTGGGTTCGGGGACGTGTGTTCGATATCGGTGTCCCTGTTGGGGGTGGCCCTGTGGCGAGGTTCATGTTGGGGTTCACTGGGGGTGGGAGACTCATGGGGTCGGGATCGGAGCTCGTTGGGGGGTCGGGACTGCTCCGTCCTGGGGCGGCTCTGGTTGGCGGGCTGGCTTGGGCCATGTGGACCCCTCTTTTGTACATAGCCCCCTCTCCGGAGGTGGATGGGGGTTGGTGGGGACTGGGTTCTGGGCGGGGGCCGGGCCGAGACCACCCGGGTCTGGGCCTGTCTGCTTGTCTCTGCCCCGGGAGGAAAGGGGACCACCTCCTTGGTCCGTGGGCTGGTTGCCCCTAGGGGCTGCCGGCGCCCGGACCTTGGAGTATAAAGTATGCATGGGGAGTGTGAGTGAGTGTAGGACGTCCATTGTTGTTTGTCTTTACGTTGGGAGCGAGTGATTTTATGTGTGTGGATGAGGGTGGGAGTGGGTGACTGTGACTGTGAGTGCCTCTTTTTTTTTGTGACAGGTTGGGTCTTGGACTGCTCCCTCTCCTGGATCAGCTTAGGCCCCCCCAATATTATGGGGGGCCTATTTCCTCCCCGCCACCCTGCCTGCCGGTGGTTGGAGTCTCTGCCCGCTGGTGTACTTGTGGTTCTCGGTGTCCGGGGCTGGATGCTTCGGTGTGTGCTGGCTCACTCCCGGTGGCTGCCTGCTGGGGCCTGGACCCCTGGGCTCTGTCGGGCCTCTGTCTTGGGTCTCTGGGTCCATGGCTGGATCTGCTCGGGAGTGGACGGCTGCCGGCGGGGCCTGTGGGCTCGTCGCTGCAGTTCCCTGGGGCTTCTGCACTGTTGCTGCTGGGTGGCTCCCCTGGGACTCTCCACTGCTCTTCTCTGGGGGGGTTGCGGTAGTCCCGGCGGTGGTTCTCCTGGGGTTCCTGTGCCTTGGGGGCCTTTGGATGTCTGTTGCTCGGATCTCCTCAGTGTCCGCCCGGGGACCACGGGGCAGGTCGGTGGGTCCTCACACTCGCTATTGCATATTTCTGTGGA
This sequence comes from Crenichthys baileyi, assembly GCA_036173005.1. Taxonomy (NCBI): domain Eukaryota; kingdom Metazoa; phylum Chordata; class Actinopteri; order Cyprinodontiformes; family Goodeidae; genus Crenichthys; species Crenichthys baileyi. The sequence continues at coordinate 181,910 of JAHHUM010000904.1, forward strand.
GAAAACTTGTATACAAAGCGCATCCACACAGGTGTTGATAGATACACAGATGATCTATATTGGGCTGCACTTCTCGCCAAGTACATTTTACATTCATAAATACCGTGTGTTATTTTGCGTATAAGCAAGCAGGGTGTAATCTTTTATTCTATTCATCCTTCTTTCTCTCCTCCACTCTCTCCTCCTTTTTCCCCCTCTTTCCCTTTTGCCCCATCTCTCTCTTTGTCAAGCTTCTGTTTTCCTTTTCATTTCAGTCTCCGTGTCCGTAACAATTGAAATATTCCCAAAGAAGTTCATAATAAAGTTTCTTTTATAAATATCAAGCAGAGCCTTAAAGCAATAGCTGTGATGCACCGCTTGTGAAAGTAAATCTGTTGGGCAATTTCTTGGCACTCAGACAACAATTCTGGGCGCTACTCTGCTGGACAGGACACGGTGAAAAAAAGGAATCACTGAGGTGGGGAAAATGAAGTCAGATGAAACAACGATGTAAAAAGCAATTTAAAAAGGAAACTGTCCTGTTTGTGACGTTTAGGGATATGCCTGTGGGTCATTCAGACTGTGAGAGAGAGCGAGACTTTCAGCAGAAAACATGAAGGCTAAACATAGTACAACAAAGGTGCTCCGTTTGATACTTTTGAGCTTGCAATCTCCATTCTTAATGGGAATGTTGGCAACCTTTTACAAATCTCAGAGCTAAGATAAGGATCTTAATCTCCAAGCCACTCACAGACGTTTTAGACATTCTAACCTAGCTAACTGTGTTAATTGTAATAGTAACAAAAAAGCCAGAATGTTTTTTTAATTAATTCTTTTATAGTTTTTACAACTAAATCGAACTCAATATATCGACAGGTTAAAGATTTACCAAAACCAAAAATTGCAAAACGCTCACAAAAATTTGGTTGGTGCATCTCTATCATGTAAAATATAAAGTCTGTACCTGTTCTTCTATGTTAATCGTTGTATATAAAATAAAATCAACATGTCCAGCACAAATTTCACTACACCTCAATCTTACCAGTGCAGGAAATGGAGTCAACTCCAGGTCCGTGATACTCCACAATTGCCCCTGTGCCGCCTTTCACAGTCAGAATACCGGCAACCTTTAGGATGACATCCTTTGGGGAGGTCCAACCAGCCAGCGTTCCGGTCAGTCTCACTCCTATGACCTAAGGAAAAACGACACAGGCTGGAAAACACTTGTAAAACAAGCACATTTGTGAAGAGACACGGTTAAAGACACAATAAAAGTTAAATGAGATCTAGACGAATTAACGAGAGGAATACACACCTTGGGGCACTTGAGCTCCCACGGGATTCCAGCCATGACATCTACGGCATCAGCTCCACCCACTCCGATACAAATGCTGCCGAGGCCACCGCCGTTGGGAGTGTGGGAGTCTGTACCAATGAGCATCACCCCTGGATAGGCGTAATTCTCCAGGATGATCTGTTTACGCACCGGGTTCATAATCACTGAACTGCATCCAATCTCACAGCAGAAATGTGGAGTACTGAATAAAAGTCATTTATTTATTAGACCTGTTAAAAATTTGTTTTAAAAAAAATATGCTTATTTGGCTGCACGGTGGCGCAGTTGGTAGCACTGTTGCCTTGCAGCAAGAAGGTCCTGGGTTCGATTCCTGGCCGGGGGTCTTTCTGCATGGAGTTTGCATGTTCTCCCCGTGAATGCGGGGAGAACATGCGGGGAGAACATGCGGGTACTCCGGCTTCCTCCCACAGTCCAAAGACATGCCTGTTAGGTTAATTGGTCACTCAAAATTGCCCTTAGGTGTGTGAATGAGTGTGCATGGTTGTTTGTGTGCTTGGTTGTCTGCGATGGACTGGCGACATGTCCAGGGTGTACCCCGCCTCTCGCCCATAGACTGCTGGAGATAGGCACCGGCTTCCCCGCGACCCACTATGGAGTAAGCGGTAGAAAATGACTGACTGACTGACTGACTGACTGGTGAGTCAGTGATTTCGACTGCCTGATTTAATTTTTTCACAAAAAGCTTGAATTACAAAGTTCGTTCTCTTTTTGTCCTTCAAGACAAAAAAAGAGTTTTAAAAAAAAATAAAATCTACTTAACAAAACATAAAACCAGTACAATTACATTACAAATACTGTACCTGATGGATGATCCCTGAGCCTGGTTTCCAGAAGCCAACCCCATATTTTGCTGCAGCAGATGCAAGGAAGTTGTAGACTTCCTCATTTAGTTCCTGTTTTCAGGGAATACAAGGAAACAAACAGAGAGGATGTTATGAGCTTTATGCACATTTTGCAAACATTACTTGTCCATGCTTTGATCTGATGTTGGTCATGGGGTTATATGCAGCTTATGTGTATTTCTAATGCACCAAAACAACTGCTGAAGAAATCAAAAAGTATCAGTATGGATCAGATAGGGAATCTCCCTTCAGTCTCTCCTTACCTTAGCCCTCTGCAGGTCCTGAATTCCTCCTGTCTGAGCCTCAATCAGGTGATCGCAGTGGATGGTGGAGGGAACCGCCACCTTGGGCAGGCCGCTGCTAATGAACTGCAGCATGGCCATCTGGGCCGTTGCATCCTGCATGGCCACACGGTCTGGACGCAAGCGCAGGTAAGTGCGGCCGCGGTCGATCTCTTGCCCCACTGGATCATCCAGGTGGCCGTACACGATCTTCTCAGACAGAGTTAGAGGCCTGCTCAGCCTACAGTGAAGGATTGTACGAAAACATTTAGGACAAATTTCAATGTGTGTTTGGCGTTTGTTTTTTTTAAGCAAAAGGACATCAAGTCAGTCAAAATAAGCACCAGTTACAGTGCTCTGCAAAAGTATTCATACCACTTAAACTTTTCCACCTTTACTCTCAGTTCAATCACAAACGATGTATTTTATTGACCTGCATTTCAGCTACAAGATTTTTGGGGATGTTGATGTTCTGTGAACATCAACATTAATGCCATATATTTTGGATTGGACTGAAGTCTGGACTTTAACTGGGCCATTTAAACACATGAATATCCTTTGATGTAGATTATTCAACTGCATCTCTAGCTGTTTGTTTAGGGCGGATGTCCTGCTGGAGTGGGGCGGTGGTGCCTCTCTCCAACGGCGAGAGGCAGGGTACACACTCATACCTAGACGACATTTTAGAGAGATCAATTAACCTAAACAGTCAAGTTTTTGGAACTTGGGAGGAAGCCAGAGTACCCGGAGAGAACCAATGTATGCACGGGGAGAACATACAAACTCCATGCAGCCCCCAGGCCAGGTTTTGAACCCAGGACCTTCTTTATTAAAAAGGTAACAGTGCTACCAACTGCACCATTTACTATTAATTTTTTATTACTTATTTAAATAGAAAATAGACTGAATTTGAAACTGTATTGTGATTATTTTTTAACTAATGAAGTTTTTTAAAAATTATGTGATTTTTTCATCCATATTCCCATGCTTCAAATTAAAAGGACACATAGTATAAATGCATGCCAGGAATTTCAAATTTTACTTCTAAAATATTTTGAAAACAAAAATAAAATCATTTTAACTTCCACTCTATAATTCCGCTGTACTTTGTGTTGGGCTATAAAACACACAGCTTTGTGGTTGTAACGTCACCATTCACAGAACAGTTCAAGGGGTATGAATACATCTGCAAGGCACTTTGAACAAGCAAATGACAGCTGCTGACCTCCTGCGTACGACGTTGATGTTCTCGTGCATCTTCTCATAACCAATGCTGGAACCTGGCTCAAAGCGGCTCATGGCCACCTTGGCCTTGGCGCTGAAGACAGCAGAGACATGAAACCGTTTTGCCCCAGTTCCGAGAGCCAGCTGGACCAGGAGAGGCAGCAGATTACAAAGGGCAACAAAACCATGAGCAAGACTTTATTGTAGCGTTTAACAAAGTGTTGGTAAGAGAAGAATCTTTATTGTACAAGACGGAATAATCCACTTAAGCAAGTGAGGCTGGGTAATGTACAGTCAGCTCCACAAGCAAAATGCTTCATCTAATCCAGAGTCAGATTGTCACAATAATATCATAGCTGCAGTTTAATGCTAGAATGGAACAGAGCAATGGAGTTACCTGAAATTTCAACATTTATTCGTTTATTTATTTAATAGGCAAAAGTGCATCATCATAAGCATCAGAACAAGCAATTACACTTTAGGACTACATACCCTACTCACAGTAAGTTAGGGATATGTGGCTTTCGGGTGAAATATAGAAAATAAGTAAAGAAAAATTCACGCTAAAGTGATATATCATGAAAGTAGAGCATTTAAGTAAAAGCATACAATGATTTCCTCATCTGAAACAACTTATTGAAACAAAAAGAGAACAACAGTGGTGGGAAAACCAAAACAAATGTCAGTGTCTCAGTAACGCATTCCAGCTTGACATCAACGTCTCATGCTGTTGGCTTATTGTCTGCTGAGGCATGGCATCCCACTCTTCCTGAAGGGCGGCCTTCAGGTCATTGAGGTTCTGAGGTACAGAGTAACGAGCCTTTAGACGGCGACTCAGCTGATCCCGTAGGTTTTCTATGGGATTCAGATCTGGAGAAAGAAAAGTCCATTCCATTCGAGGTACCCCAGCCTCCAGCAGTCGTTCCCTAATGATGTGACCTCGATGAGCTCAGTTGTTTGTTTGTGCTCCATTTCTACCATTGATACTCAGCAGAAAGTCACTGCGCTAGAGAAAACTGTGTGGAGGTTCTTACAGCTCATATTGCAGCAGATTGGCCTCACCCACTCATTGAACTATGGGTAATTTGATAATTCTGACTGGATTAAACATGTTCACAACCTAGTAGCCAAGTACTTTCAAAGAGAGTGCACCTGAAATACCACACATCTTTGACCTGCACACATTCCCTCTACATAATAACCGTTATTTTAAGGGAAGGTCATGTGCTGGCATGGAGTAGCGGATGGCAGAAGAAATACAGGAGTAAACAAAGTAAGAGCAGTGGGAATGCTGACCTCTGCAAAGTAACGATTCAATCTCACCACATCGAGGCACACTGACAGTACTCGGCTCAGAAACTTTCACAGGTCTTAAAGGAAAGTGTAGGGTAGCACCAATACCAAAAGGCATTCATTAGACTAAAATACCACTGCTTACATGACTGGATCTGATGTGACTATAACTGGATTCTACTGGAACCAACTGGGTTGATTTGAATTTAATTTGAACAGAATCTGTTAAAAACAAATACAGACAAGAAAAGAAAGTAAAACAAAGAAAGAATAGGTTTGAACATTTTATTTACCTTTCATGATCTGCATTTTGAAAGATTTCTATTTAGAATTTTATAAGAGTTAAAATAAAAAATAAATCAAACTTGTCACTGAAAAAAACAACAGTGGCTCTAAAAAGTGTATACGCCCCTTTTCAAATGCAGAGTATCCTTTGTGAGGTTAAAATAATGACATAAGGTAAAAACAAAATTCATAACAGGAAATAATATGAAAAATTAAAAGCAGCAATGGATTTCATTGTGTAGCACTTTATCAGTGGAAAGTGCTAGATAAATTCAATTTTCTGACTTAAAGTTAAGTCCCAGATGATTCATACTCTTGGCAGATTTAGGTTATACCCAGAAGTATGTATCTGATAGGAAATGAGACAGACATCTATTAAAAACACAGCAATGTAAAAGGGGTATTAGTTTTGAAAAGTTAAATTGTTTTTATTTACGTTTTAATAATAAATATGTCATGTCAGATTATTTAGACCCTTCTCAATAATAAATGAAAAAAACTGTTTTATAATGCTGATCAGCTTTTTGCATGTTTGCTCTGGTGTTTTAACTATTTATCAATTAATTTGACGACATGCTTCAAGTCTTTAAAGGTCGGAAGGGCCTCCTTACCATCACCCTAATCTTAATTCAAGACAGGACGCTGGCTGGGCAGGACAGTGTTACTTCCAGTTAGAAGAAACATGTCGGTAAAATTACCTTAATCCTAAATCTGCCAGGGGTTATGAATAATTTTGGCCTTAATTGTATTTACTTATCCTGGCTGTATAAATGTGCACAACCTTGAACTAAAACTTTGAAGCAAATTTAGATTTAATTTCAGCATTTAGCCTTCTTGAGTTCACACCTGCCACTCATCAATCTGATCGACCTAGAATAAAGTTCAGTTGACAAGCATGAGGATTTGCACACAGAAGAGACCCTCCTATTTATACTCAGCTCACTTGTCACTGAGGGCGGCTGTGATTTAATCTGAGCAGTTCGCTTCTTTATTGGGCGTCTAGTGAAAATGGTTGACTTTGACTCTGGCTTGTTTGTAAAAACGTTTATTAGCTCTGTCTACTTGGTATTGCCGTGTCTAGGTTGCAAATAAGAGTTTATGTAGAGACCTGTCTTGTGTACCTTTACTGGCATTTGTGAGCTTTGAAGACAGGCTCAGAAGCCTCACTTTGGGAAGCTATTTGTTAAGTTTTGATCAGGGACTAAAAGCCTTTTATTGCCATCCTTTTTGGTTGTTCATACTTTTGGAAATATTAGTTTTAGGTCAACTCCATTGTCAACTTTGTTTGATTGGAGATGGTTCTTGTTTCATCTGATGTTTTTTATTTATTAGAGATTACGTATGTAAACTTCAACTGATGGTTTGTACGAGTTCTAGTACCCTCCTTTTGTTACTTTCCCTTTCCCCTGGCTGAGCTGGGTGGTAACAAGGAAAATACGGGACAAAGAATACAATACCAAAACTGAACATCTCTCCAAACTTGACTAAAAGACTAGAGGGCCAGCAACAATGAAGGTACTGGATCCCCTTCCAATAAGCACTGCTTGTATTCTACATGTGACAACCATCTCCTGGATTCCCATTAAGTCTGGACTGAGGGTTGCGAGACAGAACATTCTTTCTTCCCAAAAAAAGCATCTAGGTCTGGATAAAATCTCCAAACACTTTGTAGGAGAATGTGCTATTGTCTGAAGGAACCAAATATTAACTTCTGCGTGGTACAGAGGTTTTTAAATCAAGGTAAATAAAACAAGTAATACCAGTCAGGTTTGGCCCAAAACCTTCAACTGTCTGCTAGAAGCCTAAAGAGGGATTTCATTTTTCAGAGGGAAATTAAAGTTTTAGAATAGCCTAGCCAGGGTCCAGATGTAACTGACAGATTTTCTGTGGGGATGCCTAAAGAGGAACTTTAGCCAGAAGTAGTGGACAAATATTGTCGTAAAGTGGGACGCTGATAGACTGCTACCAAACAAGACTGAATGCTGAAATTCTTCAATATAAAGCTTAGTTTACACATATGCAACTAGATAACTGTAGATTTCATTAGTTTTCCTCACAGATGTATTTGAATTCATTTTAATTGTAAAGGTTAAATACCAGATTATGTTAAAAAAAAGTCTTTAATGGCAATATCATGGTGTCATTTCTGACGTCACAAAATCCTGGCATTTTAACAGGGGTGTGTACACCTTTTAGAGAAAGTATGTATAAATAAACATTTAATGTTTGATGCAAGAAGGTAATTTGCCTCCTATATTTTGTTTCATTTTTAACCACCCGACACCAACATTTATCTCTGACGTTTATATACAAGCTGTTACGCAACAACGACGTAACCAGGCCCTGAATTTGAAAATACTATAATATCCATTGGTAAAAGAAATCATTGTCATTGTGCTTATTAGACACAATGTAACTGACCGTCGTTAAACCATATTTATGTGCAGCTTATCAGGCAGTCTGCTGTTCCTCACTATGACCTGATGTGACTCGGGGAGCTGCAGCTGTCAGGAGTTCAACGACATTGTTGTAAAACACGTAACCTTGCGTTCACCTTCGATTAGCGGCGGATTAAGACCCGTTATCAGACCCCGTCTGACTAATGCTGACTGCAGTCGATCATGTTAATGAGTGACATGTTTGAAAGCAGCTCTGTATAAGTAGAAAGCACATTTTCTTACCTGGAGTCTGGCTACTGTCATGCAGTAAGACGCCATTTTATTGTTTCTTCGCCACTGAGTGTCGCATTTTTATTACGTCGGCAGCCAAAGTCAAGAAAGAAAATAGTTAAAAATTCCATTTCACGTTTTAATTTTAACTAATTTGTGATGTTACATTTCTTCGTAGTCATGATTTGTTTGTTCATTTTCTTCCAACTGAATTTGACATTTATTTCTCCATTCAAAATCTTATGTGTAGGAAATACATTTATAAATCACTTAAATGAAACAGGGATTTACAGTTGCAGTATATTTACTTTCAATGAGCATAATGTTTGGGGGGTTTTATTGAAAACATTTATTTCATTTAAAACATAAATTGGGTGCACAAATTATACATCCCCACTAATATTTGATTGAATGTATTATAGCAAGTTTAACCTCTACCACATGCTTTATGTAGCCATCAACAAACTTCCTGCTTCTTTCTGGTTGGATATTTGACCCTTCTTATCAGAATCAGAGGGGTTCATTTAAAGTGGTTGGTTTCCTGCCTCACCTTTTAGGCATAGTCTATAAATCTTCAGTAGGGTTGAGGTCGAAGCCATTCCTAAAGCTTAATTACGATTAACCTACTTTATCCATTCTGAAACCAACTCTAATTCGCATGTGGGATTATTGTCCTGTTTGAGCACCTAATTATGTCCAAATTTTAACCATCTAGTTGACTTTAGAAGGAGCCCGTCTTCATTATCCAACCTCTTTTGTGCAATGTATCATTTACAGGCAGTGAAACAGGACCTTAGCATGATGCTACCACCATCATTCTTGACAGTTGGCATAGGTTTGAAACCTTCACAGTGACTCCTCCAAATATACTTTTTGTCGTTATTGCCAAATAGCTCAATTTTTGTCTCCTCATACAATTTTTCTTCAGAAGACAATTGAATTGTCTATGTGGGTAGCTGCAAATGTCATTAGAGCTTGAAGGTTCCCATTTTAGAGTAGGGCTTTGTTTTTAGTCAGCAGCCTCTTAGTCTATGTTAATGTGAAACTCATTTCACTGTGGACATTGACACATTGACACAGGGGTTTCAGCAGCTTCAGCAGCTTTATTTTAAATAATTTAAAATAAATACGAAAGGAATTTGTTTAGGGTATCTCTGACTCTTTAGTCAGTATATATATATTTATATATTTTTTTGATTGGTTATGGGTTTTATTACACTAGTGAATAAAAAATGTACAAGGCTGTGTTTCCTAATTCCCTCTGATGACACATGCAACCCTGTTCATTTGAGGCTGTGGCTAAATTGAGTAAAGTCCTGTTTGTTTCCCCGTGCACTCTTTTTCTTGCAGCATAGCAGGGTAAAAACATAGTTAGGAATAATAGTTAGTTGTATCGAACAATAATTACAAAATAGGATCAGTTCTGGAAACAGTAAATCTGTTTCAAGATGCAGTGCTTGGAATAGTTTTCAAAAATGTAAATTCCTCATGTTTATTATCTTACAACAACAATATTCAATGTATTTTATTAGGATTATCTTACAACAACAAAATTCAATGTATTTTATTAGGATTGAATCACTGAAAATAATTGTGAGAGACCATAATCAGAGCAGCCAAGAGGCCTATGGTACCACTGGAGGAATTGTTTGTATACACAGCTCAGGTGGAAGAAGATACTGACACAACATCTATTATCTGTGCACTCCATCAGTCTGACTTTCATGGAAGACTTCCAAAAAGAAAGCTGTCGTTGAAAGAAAGTCATAAAAAGGCCTGTTTTGCAGGGGGGGACCTAATTCCAACTGAGAATCATTTTCAAGGCTTAAAAGTTCATGTTTACAGATGCTCTCTGCAGTGAATAATGGGGAGACAATCCAGGCTGCAAATGTGCAAAGGATAATAGGGGAAAACTCCAAATGACTTACATATTGCCTGTACAAAGAAATTATTCAAGGGGCTAAACACAAACTCACACCAGATTTTTATTTGTAAAATAATAATACAAATCATGGGAAAATCATCTGTGGTGTCTCACACTTAAATTGTTTCTGCTCAGGAAGAAACGAAGAGTTTCCTCTTTCACCTTGCTTTCTGTAAGACAAATAAATATGATTAGAAAGGCAATATTGGCTTCTTTCAACACTCACTTTGGCATATTAATAATCAAAATCTAAAAATTCAATTAACAGATTCACAATCATTCACTACTTAAGACAAAATGTGGAAAGGTTCAAGGAGTATGAATACTTTTGCATGGAAATCCGGCTGTCAGATTCCTTTGAATAATACAAAATGTTTTATAAGCATGCCATATTTTGAAAAAGTTTGCATTTTTTTCTTTTTTATGTACACCAGTTTATTGTCATTCATGTTTTAAATGCTATTGATTTTTAATACTGTTTTTTTAAGCACATGGCTGGGGCATTTGGGTTGTATTATTTAAAGAAGAGTTTATATAAAGTCAAACTCATTTTGGACTACAAGAAATTATATTAATGCTCAGTAGTGGTTACTGAAATCTTTAGGAACATCATATCCCATAAGTCATTGCCAAAACAATTACTTTGCTTGAGCTGCTGCTGACCAATAAACTGCTGATCCTCCTCTATGTCAGCCAATAAAAACTCTGTTGCTATCACTATTAGTATTTTTAGTAAACCCTTCAGAAAAGAAAAATGTCTCTCCGCCATATAAGCTAGTGCCTAAAGAGATGATATTATGTATTAATTGGCAAAAGTTAGCATTATCATTAACTGATTAACTTGAATACAAGTCCTCGAAAGAAAAAAAGAAGCATGTATCATTTATGATGAGAAAAAGTAGTCCCTGTCGTCACAGGGGTGTGGGCGACTTACAGTGTATAAATACGCCGGGTTGTCAAACAGTAAAGTTTCAGCGGATACATCCAGTGCAAAGTGTCACCGAGAGGCAAAGTACGTCAGGTAATTAGAGCTGCGGTGGGAAAGCAGAGAAACACAGCATCATATGGTGAAAAGTATCTTGTCTGCGAACCCGTGAACTGACACCTCCGCCTTCAAATTTATTATAAAGGAATTAATACTGAGAGCCAGGAGTGCAAGTCAAGCTCGGACATCATCATTATCATTGGTAGGTGAGTACACGTCACCTGGTGCTTGAAGTGGAGACCTTTCTCCTTAATGTCGTTATATGGAGCATCATGTTGGGATGTGCTGGTGTTTTTCCACAGCTCTGTCTGTAAAGAGAGGCTGCGCTCGGCTCGGACACTGAATTGAGCGTTTGTTTGTTTTCCCCTATTGTGTACATATTTCTAGTCCTACATACGCAAAACGCAGCCTTTTATCAGTATGTTCCACTGACGTTTCCTCGAGGATGTTTACGCTGAGACACGCTCTCTCATTGGTCAGTTGGATCCTCAATAGGCTGCTCAGCACTTCATTAGCTTTAGAATTTAATTCCCAGTGGCATTTGTGGAAAAAGAGGGATCCTTCACTTGCACTGGCGCCTAAGTAAGTGCACTCTCTGTTCCAGTGACTTTAGACTGGCACTAATCTCCCTTTATCTCTGTCCATGCAAACCTTTAAGATATACTTCTCATCCATTCGTCTGTTTGCATATTTGTCTATGCTTGGGCTTTATCGTTTTATATGCAAATCAAGTACAAATGGTGCAGAACTGTTACACAATACGATTTTCTACTGGGAGAAAACAGGACAAATTGCAATATTTTGAAGGGAAGTTTCTATTATGCAACTGCTGCCTTCCAGTATAGTACTTTTAAAAGGTTATTTTTGCTCTTAATATGATGTGCTGCAGACTGTGGGTTTTAATCTGACTTCTACTAGCAACCACTACCCATAATGAGTCCATGTAAACAAACAGAACACCCCTGATCCTGCTGAGGGTCTGACTTCCAACAACAGACCCTGCAATAATAAAACCAGCTTATTCGTATCTGTAAAAGACCAGCGGGGGTTGTAAGCTATTTTGGGTCAGATCTGCTCATATATTTCATATGAGGTGCAAAATGCATTGGATAGGCAAGGGCTGGATTCTTCCTTTCAATTACACTAACTTATTTAAGTGAAGCAGGTTGAAATGGGTTTGTTCCACAGATGCTGAAAGACGAGGACCCTATTTATAGCTCTTTCATACAACCCTGATCCCCATGTTTAACCTTCAAAGTCCGGTGAAAGGAGAGCTTACATTTCCTTTCCTTCTGTAGCCTTGTGGCCAGCCTGTTCAGCTTTATCTCTAAAAACATTTGAATTGACTTTAATCTGATCCGCCTTTCTAATCTTAACGGCTAAATCCCCATCTGTCAGGGAGGTAAACGTGAGGAACTGCTGTATGTGTGTCTTTAGCCAGGTTTGGGAGGGAGGAGGAAGGGTGAAGGTGCATGCTGGGAAGTTGTGTTGAATCCACTGATTCTACTTCCATTTTCTGATTTCTAACCAATAGGTCCTGGTTTGGCTCTGTTTGGGTGCTTTTGCATGCAGGCCTTCATTTCAGTGTGCATTCCGATGCTGATGAAGGGACTCCGGTGAAGCGTTAAGATAGAAGCACTTATTTATGAAGCTCGACAAAGCAGCATCTGTTACATCCCTCAGTCTTATATTTGATGGACTAGAAATGTAAAATGGCCCATTTATAGTTGCTGATTCATGAAGAGTGATGTTTGTCTCACAACCTTAAGGCACCAAATTAATTATTTATTGGCAATACTGGAATCTGTATCAACGTTCACATATTTAAGTTCCTCTTACCTTAGCATTTATTGGGATGTCTTTTAAACGTACGGTGCCAGTAGGAGGATCACACATTAATCTGGGCATTCATATCTGGAACGTAGGGCCTGTAAAGGACTATTCTTTTTTTATAGCAAAGGATTTCTAAAGCAAGAATTAATACGGATTCAAATATTTACATACACCCCACCCAGACTAATATTTGTTGTAATGTCTGCATGTTTTTTTTTTCTCTGCAAGTTGCAGATAAACAACATTCTTTGTGTTGCCATGAGCAAAGTCCTGGCTTGATTTTCACGTGATATTTAACCCTATATCTAATCACATTTTGTAGAGGTAATTTAAACTGGTTGGTTTCCTGCCATTGTCTAAAATTTTTCAATCGTGCTGAAGTTGAGGCCTTTCCAGAAGCTTAATGTCGGCCAGGTTTACCCATCAAAACCAGTTTTGCTGTGAGTTTGGAATCATTGTCTTGTTGGAACACACACCTGTGTCCAAGCTTCAACAATCCGACCCAAAGGAAATTGAGTTAAAATTATCAGGAACAATCACAAGTCTGCCATACGCTGGAAGACGCTGGAACACCAGTGTCGCTGTCAACGTGGACAATGCTGACTAAAAAGAAAGTGTCTGTTCCAAAATCAAAACTTTCAAGCTTGACTGACATTTGCAGCTGCCAACTTATTTTAAACCGAAGTCCTTCTATGAGAAAGGTCTTATGGTCAAAGGAGGCAATGATTAAGCTTTTTTTTTCTACAATAGCAAGAACGTTTGGAAGAGTTAAGGTGAGGTTTTTAAAGCTTAATCAAACTCTTCTGTCTTCGGATTTGTTTACTTTGTTTTTCATCTACTTCTTCTACTGCTCAGATGCGGTGTTCTTGCATTACATCCTTTCTTCCTGCTTTTGGTATGCTGGCCCGGCTTACATTCACACTGCAAACGAACAGCTCCAGGGTTCGGATAAACCGTGCCACGACCGGCAGTTGTAACTGTGCCAGGGTACGCTTCTCTGGCTTGCATCAGATTAGGTTTACCCTGGCGTGATCCGCTCCAGAAACTGGACTCTGTCATGGTGCAAAGCGTTCCAAAGGTTTGGTGTGACAGCACTGTAAGTTCCAACCAGAATAAAGAACAAGTTTAAAGGGTCAATTAAAAGCCAGAAATAATGTTTCATCCATGTCCATTATGACTGTATATCCCAATTAGAATTAAAAACTACTCAAACTTGTCTTCCTGTGTGTAGCGTATATGGGTATGATTGATGAACAGTAGAGTAACAGTTTTCTTCTGTTTTCACAGCTGGAACGTCTAGAGGACCTAATAACTGCCTGCAAACCACTGTCCCTGAGATGCCCTTGCTAATATGACGCTAAAAGATTCAATGACTTTTCAATAAGCCGGAGGTACAAACGTACATCTGTCCTGCCTCCCTTTCACCAACATCCTCTTAACACTTTGTTCACACAACGGCTCTTACCTGATGCAGCTATGCATCTAGAGGTTAAGGTCGCCCTCAACTTTATTGTGTCCTACCTGTACAACAAGCTGCCTCGCCGTCGAGCTGATCTGTTTGGTGAGGAGCTGGAGAGGATACTGGTCTCCCGTTTTGAGGGACACTGGTATCCTGAGGCCCCCCTCAGGGGATCTGCTTTCCGCTGCATCCACCTGGGGGTGCCGAGGGACCCTGTGGTGGAGCTGGCCGCCAAAAGAAGCGGGCTGGACACGGAGGAGGTGCGTGCCAATGTCCCTGCAGAGCTCAGCGTTTGGATCGACCCTTATGAGGTTTCCTACCAGATTGGAGAGAAGGGGGCAGTGAAGGTGCTTTACCTGGAGGACCCTCCAGGCCTCTGCTGTGACAGCGAGAGGGCTGAGGCAGTGAACAGAAAAGGTAAAGGAGATTCGGAGGCTGAGGAGGTTAAGACCTTGGGATTTAATCCAGAAGCTCAGGTCTTTGTGCCAATTGGAAGTCAAGCATCTCCAGCACTCATGCCATCCCTCTCAAGCTCTCCCACACCTTTGTCATCTCAGCCTGGGCTCTTTAGCTACCCTAGCTCCAGCACACCTCCTGACCCGGGGGTCCATTCATCCAACACCTCCACCCCTTCTCCTCCCAGTGGCGGGTTACCCTACCTCCCCACTCAGCAGCCCCCTCCAGCTCTCCCTTCTGCCCGTCCACAACCCATCACCTTCACCACCGCAAGCTTCGCTGCCACCAAATTCGGCTCCATCAAAATGAAGAAGTGCAGTGGGAAAGGGTACCTGCCATTTTTCGGTGTTTTTTGCCACCTTTTCGCAGAGGATGCCTTCCTCCCGCTCTCCTACCGTTTGTTTTCGGCCCCAAGAGCTCCAAAAGCACAAGCCCCTGTCACTCTCTTTGCACTCCCTAGGAGGTCCCATCCCGAGCCAGCTCTCCCCCAGCGCCAAAGAGTTCGTCTACCCAGGATCCCCAGGCTCCTTTTTCTTTGAGGCTGACACCCAGCCCATGCAGCCTCAACCCAGCCCTTTCCAAAACCCTAAACAAAACATCCACTCCAACCCAAATTTTCCCGTCCGTTCCCCAAAACCCTTCCCCTTCAAAGCGGGGGGCGCCCTGAAAAAGCAGCAGCGGAGGAAGGGTTTTTACGGGGAAAAACCCCACCATTTGACGGTTTTGGGAACAAGCCTCCCTGAAATTTTATCCAAGCCAGTCTTTTCAACCGGGTTTTTTCTTTTAACTAAGCTTTTGTTTGAAAAAGGAACCTTTGGAGCCAAGATTGGGTGACTCTCCACATGTTTCCAGTTTTTCTAACAAAATATTATAATGCTAACACATGTCAAGAGTGTTTTGCTACAGAGATTAAAAAAAAAAAAACTTGTCCACTTAACATTTTGTTTTATATCTCTAAACCCTCCTGTTTCATTTTTTTCGGGGTTTCTTTTTCGGGTTTTTTGGCATTTTTCCTTTCTCCTTTTGATATTTTTAGGGGGTAATTTTTCTTTTTCGTTCAGCTCTCGCAGTTCTTCTGTGATGGGGAAAACATTTTTTTTTCTCCCTCCTCCGACGGACCAGTCTTTTAGACTTCCCTTTTTGGGACTGAACTGTCAGGCTGTGAAAAAAAGGGTTTTGGGCCAATTTCCTGCAGGGAACGACTGTTTGTGGGAAAAACTAAAGCACTTTGCTCTGAAAAAATCTGCTTGCCCTATTTTGCCACAAAATTCCCACGGGGAAAGGAGGGGGGTTCCCTCGGGCTTTTCTGTGGAGACCTGCCCCGGGTTTTGGGTTATGGTTCGATCGAGGGAACGGTTGTTTGTGTCCGTTATCGTCGGATGCATGTATATTGAAAGCTCGTTATCCCGCGGTGTGTTGTGTGTGTGAGCAAGAAGGGAAGGAGGGTGGCGGGGGGCCAATTAGGGGGGGGGGGGAAAAAGGTTTCGGCTTTGGGAGAAATTATTTTTTTTTTGGGTCGGGGGGAAAAATCGCTGGGGGAAAACCTTTTTTGAATGGGGGGAAAATGTTTAAGGAATTCCAAAAACCCCAAACACGTTGGGTACCCTCTAAAAAAAAAACAAGGGGAAAGGGGCAGACCCCCAAATCACCATATGTTTTAAATTTGTAGGGGGTATTTCCAGGGGGGGCGGCGGGGTGAAGGTGAACGGGAAAAGGGGGGCGGGGGGCGGGGGGGGCAGGGTGGGAGGGGGTGCAGGGGGGCAGGGGGGATTGTATGAAATTTGATTAAAGCATGACTTTGCCCCCTTAAAGGAGAGGTTTTTCTTGGGAAATGGAAAAAAGGGGGGGAGGGGGGACGGGAAAGGGGGAAAAACTTCTAGATGAAGGGTTTTGCTTCGCGAATGGGGCCAGGGCGAAACTGGCTCAAAAACCCGCTGCGTTGAAACCCGAGAGCCCCGTTTCGGGTAAACTAAAAAAACTACACTCTTTCTCCTTTTAAAAATTTCCCCCTGTTTTTTCTGTTTTTAAAGCTTGCGGGGAAAAGGAACACAACTGTACGGGCCCCGGTTTGTTTCCGTCTTTTTTTCCCAGCTGCAGAGAATTAGGGGGAGCCGGTTGCCGATGTGATCTGTGTGCACGGCTTTGTCGGAGAGGGTGTCCGACATGTGACTCTCCTGGCATTCTATGTGCAAGGTTGTATGTTGTCATTAGTTACCGCAGGGAAAGGTTAACCTCCACATGTCCAGTTGTTCAGCACTTTATCACTGGGTCTCCTAATGTCACCACAGCCATCGAAACTAAACCCTTTCTTTTTTCCCGTCTGTTTGGGGGTTTTGAACATTTTTTTCAAAATAACATGAAATGCTTTGGGATGATTATTTAGATTGGGCCAAATTTGCTTTTTGCTTTGTGTTAGAAAAAATTAAGGGTGACCCCATCAGCCCTTTTCCCCCTTTTTTGTTTAAAATTTTTTTTCCAGAGGGTTGCCACCCTTTTTAAATGTGTTTTTCCCTTAATTTTGGCATAAGGACCCGGGAATTTCAAAAATTTTTTTTGGGGGGGGGGGTTTGAGAAATTTGGGACTTAAAATTTATTTTTCAAAGGGTATCATTTTTATATTAAATTTTTCCCTTTATTTTTAAAAAATGCCCCTGTGGTTTTTTTGTTTTGGGGTTAGGATTGTGACTGCAGGTTGTGTTATAAAACCCCCCCTCTTTATTCAGTTTTCTTTGGGGGGGGGGAAAACATCCTAAAAGTTTTCCTTTTTTTTTGTATTTTAAAAAACTTATCATGAATATATGCAAACTGAGACAAAATAAAGATGTACAGAATAAAGTATTGAATGTGTATTGTACCTTGTACAGTATTTGCCTCGTATAAGACGGGTATGTATTCTCTTCTTGAGATTTGGTTTTAGGAAGTGAAAAATTACAGTGGGGGATTGTGCAGGAAAAAGATTGCAGATATCACTTTCAGATACTGCTACAATTTTAGCGCGTAAACCAAAAATCTTCACAGTTGAGCTTTCTTTTTGATTGCATTGTCCCCTCCCCACCCTCCTCCGTCATGCATCCTCTGCCCATCGTGTGACCACACCTTCTTTTACTGCCCTAACCTCAGGTGTCTTGTCCTGCCTTTCTGTATCCAGACAGTGCCTTGGAGCAGAATTCATACCCTTGGAACTTTTTCACATTTGGTCACATTACAGCCACAACCTTCAATGTATTTTATTGGGGCTTTTTGTGATTAACCAACACAATATAGTACATTATTATGTGGTGTACAAACAATATTCTGAAAAATGAGGAGGCCTCCAGCAGGTATTCTTCCAGGATAGCTCCGGCCATTTTCCCATCAACTTTGACCAGTTTCCTCGTCCCTGTTAAAGAAAAGTACCCCCACAGCATGATGCTGCCACCAGCATGTTTCAACAGGGAGATGGTGTGTTCAGGGAGATGTGCGTGTTCAGTTTTTTGCCACACATAAAGACCAAAACGTTATATTTTAATCTCATCTCAATAGCATGTTCTTCCTTATGCTCATAATGCCCCCCCCCCCACCCCCTTTTATGGGTTGTGGCAAACTGGACTGCATTTAACTTTCTTATTGCCACTCATTCATAAAGGCAAGATTTGTGAGAATGACTACTAGTTGTCCCGTCAACAGATTCTTCCACCTAAGCTGTGCACCTCTGCAGCTCCTCCAGTTACTTTTATTTAGGGATGCTGAAGTACAGGGGGCTTAATAAAAAATGCAAGCCACATTTTTTGGATTTGGATCTTTAAAAGCCATCTATAATGTATGAATGTTTGTGTTGGTCTATCCTATTAAATCCTCCCAAATTACATTGTTTGTAATGTTTCAATTAGACAAAACGTTGAAAGGGTTATCAATTCTGCTGCAAGCTACTGTTAACTTATGTCTAAATTCTATGCTTAGATGTGACTTATTTTGCTAGCAAAATCCAGAAATTTCTAATCATTCTCTGCTTGGTCAGCCAGGACCTTTTCAGGTTCCTAAACTAAAGCCATATTCCTTGCTGTCTGATGCCATAATTTGTACACTGCCCTTCAAGATTCAAGAGGTCTCTACCTCTCTGCACCCTAGAAAACAACCCCAGTAATTGCTTCCAGTAGAAAATGCAGCTGTGAAAGTTTTGGGAGGATGGAGGAAATGAAATGTAACGTGAATGTGGTCCAGATCTAATTGTCTACCCTGATTTAAGTAGTCTGCAGAAAAGAGGAACTTGTCAAATCATGTCTGAAAAACAAATTCAATCTAGGTTTTCATTCACCTCTTATTTATGATGTGGAAATGATTGCATTGGATGGTGTTTTAATGCAGACTGCTCTAAAAGCAGGGTTGATAGTTGATGAAGATGGGAAAGATTTTTTTTTAATATGATGTCCTCTGCTTGTACCAATGTGTGCAGTTTATTTTGCACCTGGGACTATTTAATTGTGATAAAAGAATCTTATTTTCTATGTGCACTTTGACAACTAAAGGTAAAATCGATTAAGAGTTTAAATAATATATAAATAGAGCTCTGTTTCCTCCCTGTATTTTATTATTTCTTTCCTATTTTGTATCTGATCTGAACACCCTGTAGATCTCCAATGAACCTTTTCACTACTTAAATGCAATGACCTGTTTTCTGTGCCACCCCTTGGGAAATGGGGAGTTATTACTGCAGTTTCTTACTGTATCAGATTCTTTTTTTAAGTTTATAATAAAAAGCAGACTGGCAAAAAAAAAAGAAGCATGGAAGCCAACGTATCCCTGTCGTTTTTCCTGTTGAAAGCGGAACCTGTTTCTGATCAAACATTAATCGCAGATTCCTGTTAAAACCTGGATGGTAGATTGAAGCAGTAGAGTAATGAGTCCTCTCATTGCTGTAAACAGATTCAAGCCATGTTTGATCAATTATTCAAAGCAAAAATGGGATTCTTAGATGGTGAGCAGCCAGATTGCTCACCACCCACATCAGCTGGATTGATCCCAGCAGATATTACTTTACATTTCATCAGCCAGCACTTGTCAGTCAGTGTGTCTGCTGCAGGCGTCTCTGCAAAGCCACCCAAAAGGCTGGCTTGTTTATCTGAGGAAAATATACAAAGCGGTGCAGACCAGTAGCATGCACTGGTATGACATTAACATGCAAGCCAAGGTTTTCTCTGTGTCATTGTCTTTCCTTTTTTCCTTCCTTATCCATTTTGCTTTCCTCCAATCCCTGTCCCAAACCCCAATCCTCCCTTTCAGGACTCCACAGACACACACCCATCCCGCTTTGTCTTTGAGGCTGTTGCTGTTACGCAACGCAGCTCCACGGTGTGTGCCGATGTGATCATTACGCAACATCTCCTACTCCTCTGGAATACTGATGAGCGGCAACGCTGAAACGAGGGAC
Organism: Crenichthys baileyi; assembly: GCA_036173005.1. Taxonomy (NCBI): domain Eukaryota; kingdom Metazoa; phylum Chordata; class Actinopteri; order Cyprinodontiformes; family Goodeidae; genus Crenichthys; species Crenichthys baileyi. Next base: position 201,904 of record JAHHUM010000904.1, read on the forward strand.
AAGATAGACAGAAAAACAGCTGCCCGACAGGTCAAAAGAGATCTCGTTTTGTTTATCTCTGTGCATGTACATGCTCAGCATGACAGTGTTCTACAGATAAGGGTTAAGGATAAAGCCTTCATGCTCCTACAAAAGCAGTTTCTTTGTTATGAAGCGTTCCTTTGTCTCGAGGGTACCAGGGCCGACCCAAGGTTGAATGGAGCCCTGAGCAAGCTCACCCTGCTTTATTGTCTGCACACTATTCCACTGAAGATATGTTTTAAGACTCTACTAAGCCAACAATGAATTACTTCAACTGATTATCAACCAACCAGTGAATTTGCTTTATTAATTAAGGTTTAATTATCCCTGCTCTGGATGAAAGGTTTTAGAATTAAGGTTGTTATTTTTCTTGCGGTCAGGTCTTGTGTTCTGTGTTTTGATAAAAGCTCAGGAGAGTTGGGGAAAAAATAAGACCCAGGTTTTAATAGTTGAACTTCCAAGCACAAATTTTCAATTTTTATTGAGATTTATTTGGAAAAAGTTACAGCGTGCATGAAAGAGAATTAAAAAATTAAGACTCTACTAACATAGATGTCAAACTATGAATGTTTTACTATGTATGAGCAAAAATACCCCAGTTTTTATGTATTTATGAAAAATATATAACCTAATAATAAAAGTACTTTATTAATCCCCACAGGGGAAATTCGTGTGTACTAGAAATCACAAAATAATGCACACAAATATACACTGAAACACAGTTACACAGTATGTGTTTAAATGGTCAACAGAAGGTGTTGTACAGTCTTACTTTATGAGCAAATTAGTTTGATGTAAAACAGAAGAGCATCAAGTATTTATACTGCTGCTAAAAAATCAAACATTTAATTAGAACAGTTATTTTAGGTGTGTGTCTTTTAGGTTTTCAAGTACTTGTTGGGCTGAATATTATACATTTTTGCTGTTCTGTACTTTATAGACTTTACAAAGGACTTAACAGGGCAGTAGCCTGGGGTGCTGAAGTGTTGGAGTCCCCAAAAATGAATTATCTTAGCAGTGATTCTTGACAGGAATTACCAAAGAAGTGGAAGGCATAAAGATCACTGTAAGGTGTTTTGATTTGTTGGGTTTCGTGTGCAGAAACCCAAAGCATATATACTTTCTTGTAATGCATTGGTTTGAAGCATACAAAATTCAGGGCTCAAACTGTGCTGCATTTTTTTTTCTTTTAATAAGTCTTTCTAGTAGGCAGTTATGTGCAGCACTGTGTGTCCACTGCAGTTGTTTACATAAGTACGGTAGGGGTGGACGTTTCTGGGCCTTAAGGTTTTAGATGGTCCCTGGTTGAACTTACCTGACTCATAAACTCCTCATTGTCAAAGGACCAGTTTTTAAAGAGAGATTGATCTTGTGGAACAACTCCTTGCAAAGAGCCTTTAAATTTAGGTATTTCAAGATGCCAACCTGAGTAATTTCATCCAGGAAACAAAGTTTGTCTCACTTATGTATAAATGCTGCAGAGATGTCAGATGATATGTAAAATCAGCGTATCAAGGAAGTGCTGTGCTCCTTCTCTGGAGTGACAAGGCAGAGCTTGTTTGCTTCTGTGTGAAACACAATGAGTTTCCATCGTTTGTGTCAAGAAGCTGGTCAATAGATTCAGTTTGTAAATGTCAAAACCCTACTTTTAATGAACCCAACTACAATTAACAAGATTTCTGGCCTTGGTGCCCCTAGCAGTAGCTTAGTACAGTTATACCTTGGGCCAGCTCTGCTGCAGCTGCTCGAAGACGCAGGTGAGGCCACAACCGGAGTCCGCATGTCATTAAATTCCACTTTATTTTATAAGCATATAACAAGGTACAGTTACATAGTATTACAGCTGCATGTATCAGATAGTGGGATTACAAAAACATGTTCATATAAAAAGAGAAGAAAGCAAAACGCATTAAAACATTTCAATAAAGTTTTTTTTTTTCCAGGATTACTGTGGATACTGTGAAGAGTAAACAATTACAATATTGAACTGATGCAGATTTGCATTCCGACCTGCTTAGAAGGATATAACTCGGTACCGGTTGGTTGATTGAGAAATTCTCTCCTATTGTCTATTCTCTTTTTCAAACATCTTGAATAAGTTTTACTTTAAAGCTCTTGATCACAAAAAAAGGATTTGGTTAAAGGGGGGAAATCAATTTGTAACAATCATCAACTAAGTCCATGGTTGACTGCTGCCATTTTTTTTTTCCAAAAAAAAAAAACAAGCTGCCATGAGTAAGACAAGCATCTTTAAGTTGTTAAATCTCATATAATTTCTTACTTCATAAATAATTTTAAGGTGCTTTACATCAGAATGAAAAAGACCGCTACATGCCATGTGTGGTACTTTCTGGAACAGTTTTATATTCTTGTTTTATACTACAAATGCCTTCATGGCATTAATCGTCACTCATTTATGGGCCAAATATATTTTTATTCAGTTAAAAAAAGTTTGCACTCCTCAGCTACAGTGCTGTCCAAATGGGATAAAGAAAAAAACAATGTACAACAGAAAATGTCCTTTATACTACACCATCAAAACATGGTTACCCTTTATGAAAACACAAAAAGCACCTACTGATCCAGTGGATAACGTAGACATAATTCAATCTGTGGTGAATAGAAGTCAATCCTTTTAATAGTTAGAAAAAGATATCGCTTTCAGCTGATGCTTGCTGAGATAGATGGTGCTGTTGAGCCCATCATAAGCAGAGGACTTTGTTTTTTGGGTTATTTTTTTTACAGAACCACTATCCTAGGCATCCAAAAACACATCCTATCATTAGTGATGGTTTTACAGACTTAAGTACACTTGGTGTGACATTTACAAGAGAAAATAAAGATGAGCCTCACTGGGTTTCATGCATTAGGATCCTTAAGGAATCAGGACCAAAAACTGGAAGCACAATGACTTTGGGACATATCTATTCAGTACGTTATAGCAAATTTTACAGATAACATTGTTACTAAAAGTGAAACAGGCATTAAATACAGAGTATTATTGCCACATTAATTAGCTTTCCAAGAACACGGTGCCAATGAGCCTAAACCAGCCGATTACAAAATGTAGAAACCCCTAACAGTCTGTGATGCTAAACTAGTAACAGGTTCAGCCACTTTGGCAAAATGAACTCAACCAAAGTTTGCGGTAGCAAGAACTAACCTGCTTTTTATGTGCTTTCTGCCTCAACCAACTCAACTTTTATAGCTCATCTCAAATTTATCCAATCAGAATGGAAAATAGAGCCGGCCCAAGGCACAAGCAAACTAAGCCACTGCTTTAGACCCCCAGGCAAGCAGAGCCCCCCCAAAAGCCCTTAAATTATTGCACTACTTACAGTTCATAGATTTCAGAAGCTAAAGTTTGCAGTCACATTTATAAGAAATGAGGCTACTTTTAAATTAACCGTTTTCAGAGCTTCAAGTTGAAGTGAATTTCAAATTCTTAAATATCAAACTAATTAAAAACAGACAAATGTATAACTTCTGATGAAAAGGAACTTTAGTTTCATAACTATGTTAGGGTTGCAATTTAAAACTATTAATTTAATATTTTTTTTAATAACCTTTGATAGATTTTTACTTTTTTAATTTATTTGAAGTTTTATTTTATTTTTAAAAAACTGACAAATGTGTTATGTGTCTTCACACAAGAGGAAATTTAGTTTGATGGTCAGGTTAGAGTCAATTTATTACTACTAATATAATCATTTCTGTTTTATTATAGATTTTAATAGATAAACCTGGCCTCTTCTTTGGGGTTTTAATGATTCTGCATTGAGCTGCAAAGCACAGGATGTGATTGCCAGAGTAAAAAAGGCAGAGAACTAACCCTACCTCGACAGTTTGATTAATCTTCCTCTAAAACACTTTATCCAAAATTATTCCTATTTGTTAAATAAACTGTTGCCGTTGCAAGAACAGTGAACACGGTTCCTAGTGGGAGATTTAATTGCAAGTGGGCCCCCATTCAAGTTCTGCTTAGAACCTTGGACTGGCCCCGATAGGACGTGTTGGATGAGGTAAAGCAGAGTGTGCTAAGCATCTATGCAGAAGGAGAAAATAACAAAAACATTTAGAAATCACAGTTCTCCCATTCAATTCCCTGTTCAGTCACTGGTTTCATAGTATAGCTGTTTCTTAAAGAAAAAAAAATGCTTTTGTCTAACATATTGTTAAACATCCCAATTAACAGATGTGTAATTACCATCAGAATGAATACAGCACTCATTATTTGGCAAACATTGAGATATTATTGAGTTAACAAAGACACAGTCAGAGTCCCTGTGTTAAGAAATAGAAACCATGATACAGACATATATTTACAAGCAGGCATATCTCTGGGCCCTGGGTACATGTTTACAAAAAAAAAATAAATCAATCCTGTGTCACTACACCTTTGGTGGGGAGACAGTGACTCTAGCGCCCTCTGCTTGCAGTGTGCAGTAAAATAAACATCTCTTCAAGTTAACATACCCCTCCACAGGTGAGGGCCTTTGAGCTCGTCACACTTAGACCATCAACTTGACATAAAAAAATGAGCTTTCTTTCTTGATTTGTAAAGTCTTCATTTTTACTCATCTCTAATGTTATTGGAGGTTCTGAAAGCTGATCTGAGATCAGAAGGACAATAAAAAAATAATCACAGTAGCTTTAAACTGCAGATCATGTGAGAGCTACTGTTTTATTCCCCATCTGTCGGTTTATGGTGAACAAGGCAGCCAACTGCTACCTTTCCCACACAGCAAATGTGTGTGTGAGCGTGTGTGTTTTTTTTAGGGAAAAAGTGCAATGATGAATTACACACACTAAGAACACACAAAACACGACAGTACAGAAAATCTACTGTTTATACACACAGATGTCCCAGATGCTGTTTTAGTGTGTACACATGGAAGAACTGGGACTGACGCCCGCCTATAACAGCCCACCCTGCCTTCCTCTGATCCCTCTCTCCTAACGCTGGAGGTACCAACATGGATCTAACTCGTTTATTTGGCCTGATTGAGCCTATAACTTGGTCCTCTAAGAAGCAGTGTGTGGTGATAAAACTGAGGTATGTGTGATTCTGTTTTACCAGGTTGCTGTTTTTACATTTCATGACTTTTCCAGGGGTACACCTGTTTTTCTCTCCCCCATCTCTTCTCTCAGTGTAGGAGCCAGGCGCTCTCCACAGGCCTTACTGCGACCACCGCTCCCATCGCACCCACCACCTCCCAGTGTGTGTCCAAAACTCCCGCATCATGTTAAGAGGCGTCAGCTGGAGCTCGACGCAGTGACTGGAGGTTGGTGAAAACAACAGTGCAAATTTAGGTTTGTGTCTGTGTTGGGATTCTGCGGGGAAGGGAGTTCTGCTTCTGTCTCATTGATGTTTCATGGATTCTAGATTACTTTTTATTTCATTCTTCTTCTCTTTTTTTTCCTACAGAGGGCCATACTTGGCTTCGTAGCGGGCTACGATGTTCTTGCAGCGCCCGCAGTCCTTCCGCAGCTCAGCAACCTGCTGCCTCAGCGCAGCGTTTTCCCGCTCCAGGAAGGAGGCACGCACCGTGATCTGGTTCTCTTTCAGCCGCCGCGCATCACGGGAACGCTTCGCTGCCAGATTGTTTTTCTTCCTCCTGGACCAGTATTTGTCATCCTAAGAGGAATCAGTGAAAAACAAAGACTCAACGTCAACGACTTGATGCAATGGGCTAGGTTGTCTTAGATAACTTTTTCCCCACTGTATGATCAACAGAATTTGGACTGTAATATAATTAGGAAGGTATTGCACAATATGTAACTGGATCTGAATTGACTATAAGGCTGTTTTGTATTTAATAGGATGGGACCAGTCTGTCTTGTATAGTGCTTTGTAATGACCTGTGTTGTAATTTTGTGCCATATAAACAAACTGAGTTAAAATAAATTGAACTGAACTAATTATAACTAATTATAAACGGAACTGAATTGAATTGTTCATTTTAAACAATAACAACAAGGTCTGGAAAAAGGACCTCTGAGCAAAAAACTAAAAGCTATTCCACTTCCAGGCGCTCAAGCAGAAAAACGTTGCATTTCTTGATAAAATTTACACTCTAGCCCCTAATGTTCATTAAGCAGATTCTACTCCCTTTAAGGAGAGAAGATCATCTCTCCTAGATTTTGGGAAGCGATACTTTTAACTAACCTACCTTTTGTTCGTCTGGAACAAACACCTTCTTGGCTTTCTTAATCATCGGCTGGGGTTTCAGCTCCTCATCGGAGAACTTGTGCTTGCGAGGGTTGAACAGCTCTCCCCCAGGAACGCTGGACAGAACCAGGTCTGTGGGATCAGGTTGGAAATTGATGTCCACCTCAATGGCGTCTGGGTCAATGGGGGAGGGCGTGTTTCGTTCTGTAGTTTTATCTGTGGGTTCAGAGGAAAAGACTGAGTTTTGATGCAAGAGAAGATATTTTGATAAAATGTTATTAATCATGTCAACGTTTGAGGTAAAAGATCCCCATAAAACCTGCAGTCAAAAATATTAGTTTATTGGTGCATGATATCGGGAGGATTAAAATATACAGTGCCTTCCAAAACTATGTATTTTATTGGGATTTTATGTTATGCACCAGAAAAAAATAACACATAACTGACGTGGAAGGACACGATAAATGGTTGATCAAATGTTTTACAAATAAAAATCTGAAAACATTTGTATCCATCCATCTTCTCATCATGTCTGACCAATGTTTCTGTCCCTGCTGAAGCATGATGATGCCACCGCCATGCTTTACTGTGGGGTGATGTGAGCCAAAATGTTATGTTTTCATGTCATCCAATCAGAGGACACTCTTTCACGTGTTTGCTGTGTCCCTTACATTGTGGCAAACAGAAAATAGGAATTCCTATGGCTTTCATCTTGCCCCCTGTAGCTGTTCCTTACGATGGATTTAGCAGTGCTGCATTAGATGTTCAAAGCTCAGTATATTGTTTTATAACCTAAACCTACTTTAAACTTCTCCACAAACGTATCCCTGACCGGTCCACTATCTTTACTGACCTTCATGATACTGTTTGTTCACTAAAGTCCAAATCAAAACTAATCCTCCAAGACCGCAGAGCAGCTACCTTGTTTTGTTCTGTCCTAGTTCTGCAACATAAAATTAATATAAAATAAATCGATGTTGGTTTGTAACGTGACAAAATGCAATGAAAAAAAATGCAGCATGAATGCAAGGCACTGCATATAAAACTACATTATCCCTATTTGTTAGCACATTAATTAATTACTTATGGTCAAATCAGTTCTTATTTTGGCACCATTCCTTTTTGATGTTATGGCAACAGACTTTTGTTTTTTATTTAGTCTACTTTATGTCTAGTTTTAACATCTAGTTTAGATTCACGTCTCAGTGTAATACCCACCTTATTTTGTGAATGTTTAAAAGAAGTAGAATGGACTCAGTGGCCGCTGCTTTGACTGTGCATTTACATATGCAAAGTGAGTCCATGCACCAAACTAAAAGCTCTGCAGTCAGATGTAAGGAGCCTTAAAAACGTTTCAGTCCTCAGCATTTAATTTTTATGGTACAGAATAAGATTAATTCATGATATTCCTCCTCATTTAAAACAAAAGTAATTCCAAAAATAAATAAATAAATAAACAGATAAATAATTCCATCTCTTGCTATTGTTTCACAAATCTGAATTACTTGCCTGTTTTCTTCACTTCTGCTTCTGCTGGTGCTTCCTCAGTCAAAGATTCCTCTTCCTGTCGTTTCTCCTGTTCATCCTCTTCCAGTTTGGCTGGTTGCAATGCAGTGACTGTCACGCTTTCCTCCGCATCTGTAATGACCTTGGAGGGAGAAGGATCAGGCGGTTCTGGGATAGAGACTTCGTTGACAGCAGCCACCGGAGGGGCAGCGACTGGTGCAGCGGGAGCCAAAGCGATAACTTTAGGAATGGGCTTGCCTTTGGTCTCCACTGAGGTCAGAGTCCTCTGTAGCTCCTCTTCCTCCAGACTCACGGGGATCCCGTTCTCCAGGAGAAACTCGTCCAGATCCATGTACTCCAAGTGGAAGGTCTCGCCATCATAAGGAATGGTCTTCTCCCAGATGGCTGGGGTCAAGGAGGCTGACACTCCTGCACCCCCACCACTACCACCACCTCCTCTAGAGACTCCACCAGCACTGGATGCCACAGCACCACCTCCATCCACATCCTCAGAGGAGCACTGCTTTTCTTTCTCTATGTCTGCACAATGGGCATTAGAAAAAAGGAAGTTAAAATAACCAATGGAGTATTTTTTTTCACTGACAAATGTAAGCCAACAATAAAAATACAGTTAAATAATGAAAAAAAAAAATCTACTACAGAATTTGACAAAATACAAAGTTTTTGTGAGAAGAAAACCACTATTTCTGTTCTCTGTGTATTTTGATCATTTAACATCACAAGTTTAAAATATTTAAATATTGGGGTAGCACACCAAAACCAGCAGTCACAAGATTTTAAATGTTTTATTACATTGTCCTTTTTTGGATGCTGGGGTTAGGGCAGGGATGGCATGGCCATTAAAGGCTGGCATGCTTTAAAAGGCAAAAAACACAAAATATACATCAGTAAATAACATTATACGAAGCATAAAAGACTGTCATGACAGAGGGTGCTAGTGGGGGCAGTCAGCAAATTTTGTATCCCACCCTTGGCCCCTCATTTTAGGCAAAACTGCTTAATGTAATGCACCGAACATCTTTTTTCAACAATTTGGATTGAAATGGTGGTTGAAGATCTTTGATTATGAAATCTCCCAATTCGCTCCACTACACAAACCTTGTTCATGTGTTTTTTGGTTCCCAAATTTTTCCTTGAAAAAATAAAATTAATAAAAAAAAAAAAAGATTCCCATCATCTTTTACTTGCACGCTTTGCTGGAGTCATACAGAACATAAGAAAACGCAGTTAAAGGAGGGTTTTGATTAAACACATACGATCAAAGATGACAAAAATCAGCTGAAACAGCAAAACATACACATGGAAGTACACAAGAAAGCGTTGTGTGTAGTCACTAGAGACATGTGCGAAGCTAATGTTCCAAATGGTGGATTTTATCTTAATAAAATAACAATTTAAAGCAAAATAGCAAAAAATATGACATGTTCTGTAGGTAACGAACATGCATTTTCGGAAAAGTCTGGCAATCAGTTTTAATAAATATAGGCGATTGCTGTTTTTTTCTGTACCCACATGCACAGTATCATGGGTAGAATAACCAGGGTGGTGTCATATATTGTCAAAAAGTGTCTAAATAAAGGAGGGTTATAACTAAGTAGTTTGTCAATGACGCTTGACAGAGAGAGAGGAACATTACAGCATGGGGCGTCACGGAAGTCAGATAATGGATGTTCCGCATAAGCAGCGATAGACACAAACCGACACAATCCGAACTGGGAAACAAAAAACATCGGAACCATGAGTTGGATAAAAAAGCCAAGCAGTTCCTCTGTCTGTACGTGTCCTTGTAGGATGATTTCATTGGCTTTAGACCAGGCCAGAGAAGTGGGAACTTTTTGTTCTTTTTACGCTTCCTCCCAGCCTCACATAAAACAGGCTACGAGCAACACATGGCATACAAGCCACTCCATCATAAACACCCATCATAGGAAAAAATACACATACTGATCCCTGGATTGCGCACAAAGTGTGGGTGATCCATGTGTAGTTTAGTCAAATTTAATGAAAGCCCTATCAAACTCTAAACTGACTGACATCCGAAGCTTACCGTCGTCCCCTTCCTCCAGGATATTAGGAGGTGGGATATCCATGATCTTCTTTAAAACAAAAGGGCAGGACTTCTGAGGAGCCGCTGCGGCTGGGAGCGTCACTGTCACCGCTGCTTTGCCAGGCATTGTTCCGTACCAAAGCTTCGGGGTAGCTGAGTTGGCAGTGAGTCTTGGGTGCAGAGCCACAGCAACAAGACCCACTATTTCCCAAGTTTCCTGCTACCACAGCTGATGTTAGACCTTATTTATCAATAATAACCCGTGTCTAATAGACTTCACAACCGTCTGGTTCTGCGTACCCACCGAGCGCGCTCATTGGATATTCATGATGCACGTGGCCCGCCCCTTCAAAGGGAATAGTAGAACCTCATTGGTCGACGCTGCTTTTGGACATGAATATGTATCAGTGTGGCTGACTTTAGCTGTTTCTTACGGGTAGCAAACACCGAAAGATGATTTAAATAAAATAAAAGTACGCGACATACATGTAACAATAAAATGTTGTTAACCGAACAAATTTTATTTTTCATACGAAAAAATAAAAATAGAAAAAATGAATAAAACGAAAAGTCAGTAGGTGATAATGACGCACAACAAATCCGACATGAATGTTTCCGTATGGAGTACAGCCTAAGCTGCATGTTAGCAGCCCCCCTCCTTAAACACAGGGCGTCTGCTGGGATTTCTCTTGCAAGAACAGGACGCTCGTGGACAAACACGTGCGGCCAACCCTCACCCTAGCTCACGTGAAAGCACAAGCTGTCGAAGGGCGTGGCTTCTGATCCTCCGCACGTGCGGGTAAAGAAGAACAGTCGCAAGAACGCGCTTGCCCATGGATTAAAAACAGCGGACACGCCGGGGACCTTGGAAGAGCACATAAGACATCATTCTACTAAGTTAGTATTCAGATTTATGTTCGCAGATTTGTTTCTATTTGCCGAAGAAGAAGACATTTAACTCCCCATGAAACACGGCTTCTTTCTAGAGCCGACACGTGGTAAATCAGAAAGTTAATTAAAATGTACTCAGAGTTAAAATTGACAGAAGGAAGCGGAGATCCTTACGTTTTCACACCGCTTTTTGTGGTGAACGCCTGTCATTTGCTTTCTCAAACTGAAGGTGTAGGGTTCAACCCCACCTTCCCTCCCAGTATCTGTTTACCCCGTTAATAATAGCTCCCTAGTAAACAACCTGTTAGTGCAGGCTGAAAGGAATCTAATAAATATTCCTGCAGCAGGTAGTTCATGAATGCTACACAGAGCACGTACAGCAGCCTGTAAACCATGGCATCTTTATAAGAACAGCATATGATCAGATAATAGCGCTGTCTGTATTAAATTGCATTTAAATGTTTGAATAGGTGATCAAAATATGCAACTGCAAACGTTTGTAGCATGTGCATTAAATAAAATTTCTAAAAACATGCTACGCTACAACTAACTGCAGTTTGTCTGCTGCAGAACACATACCTATCAATATCAAGATATACCAACATTTTTAAGTATTTTCAAAATAAAAAAAAAAAAAATATTCCATGACACTATTTCTACAATTTAAGGTCAATTTAATCCATTGCCAGGAAAAAAAACTTTTGTCCGGCTGTATGGGACATAAAGTAAGACTGCCACCCCTATTGCTGCACACTGCCTGCCACCTGGCTGAAAGAATGCTTCTACATTTTTTCTTGCTTATGAGAAAGGCAAATTCGGTCCTTTGTAATATATCTGGCCGTCAATGATAGTCATGTTGTTAAACTAAAGGAGTGGCATCCTCCTTTCTTATTACAGTAATGATGTTGTTAAACTATAATTTGCAAGCTATGACTACCATTTTTGTTAGCTAACTAGCTAATTAACTTGCTAACATCAACTTATACATGTTAGTTCATAAAAACAACAAAAAGCCATAATCTTCTGCTCAATAGGCACCTGAAAACTACTATTTTTGCATTTTTACCATAAATAAATGTTAAAGATAGCATTAATATAACAATAATAATTATTTGATATATTATTTTAGCAGCAGTGCAAATAGTTGTTGCTTTTTGTTTTAAAAAAAAGCAAATTTAATCATGTTATGCATAATTGTTATACATTTTTTCACAAGAACTGTGAAATCACTTCATTTATAGTCCAGGTTATCAATACAGGAAACACTGTGAGACATCTATGAATAATGAAGATTTGTGGATGATTGTGCAGAAGATTTGGTCTATTTCAGGTGAATGATTTCATCAATTCCCAGCAGTAATTTTTCATGGACCCAACAGGAGCAGGTGTAATATGCCTGTGACATTTTCCCTCTTTTTATCTTTTTTTTACACCATTCTTCAGTTCCACACTAACACAAAAGAATGTAGTATGGTTGTCTCCAGGGAAACGTGCATCACAAACTTAGAATAAAAGGGAAAAAAATGTAGCATTTATGTCTATTGCTGTTGTTTACTGAAAAGTCGAGGATCCTTTTCTAACTGTTTAACAAGAAAGTGTGACAGAAATATTACAGGATGCATTTGTTAGGCCTAATACTGCATAAACAATAAACAGGATATAATACCTAGTTCCAACAAGCACAGTTTTCTTTTTGTGAATGTCTAGTATTTTAGTGTGTACCTTGGCAATCTGCCATAGTGAGGTTTTAAAGAACTGCTGGATTATTTAATAGGGATGCAATATGGGGAGCTATCCAGTGCTGAAATGGCCCTACACTCTGCACTTTGTACCAGAATTTGGCATCACTTCGACAGTCGCTTTTCTTAGTTATTCATTAATCGATTTTCTGTGATCATGGTTAATCACGGTAATCATGGTTTTCCAAAGAAACATTAATGAAAGGGATCATTCACACACAGCATAATTAAAATAACACAGTCTCGGTAATCCAGCAAGAGCAATCTACGAATTCTATATAAAAAGCTTCAAAAGGTATATTTTAAGCCATTTCAAGAGTCAACAATGTGTTTTTTTATTTTCATTTCAAGCCGACTGGTAGAGTGTGGCGTTTCCCTACAAGCACTTCTGGCATTTTAATCATTTTGATTAGAGATTAGCTGAATCCTAAAGGTGCACAGTTGTGCCTTTGATACTTAGATAGGTACTGCATTTCTACAGGGTTAAACAAGGTTATGGCAAGGGCTTTAGGCCAATCTGAATGACATTTATCTGCGCTGTCATAATATAAAGAAGATGAAAATTGACCATAATACGAAGTGAGAAGTAAACCTTATAAGTTTGGCGAGAGCAAAGAAAAAAAAGCCCACAAGGTGTGATTTAACCCTGAATGAAGACCTTTTCTGTTCTGTTGCATCAGCGACAGGCGGCCTCTTTGTGGCTTTACGCTGGAAGATCGCAGTCTGGTGATAGCACTATCTTTAGTCAGCTGTTCATGAGAAGGGGACATTTTTTCTAGCTTCTAAGAGAGCCACGCCTAAAGGTGACATATGACTCCTCCATTTAGAACTATAATAAATCACAGATTATTTCACAGTATACATATGTGCTTTAATTTTTTTACTAACACCTATTATATTATTATAAACAAATTGCATGAATTCCAAGTCAGAACAAAAAAAGAACATATTTGTCACGGTGTTACAGTCAGATGGTCCCGTGATTGTTTAAAATTAATCGTTTAATTTGATTCACATAATTATGTCACAATAATTTAGTTCTGGTTATATTTTCTAGTAATGTAAACATGAATAGTTTAATATTAAAATGCATAGTTGAGCTATATATATTCTAACAGCAGGAGGCTGCCACCGCAACTTAAAATGTCACTAAAAATGTGCATTTAAAATAGGTTTTGACCGGTTGAGGTACGTGGTAAAAACTGTAAATCGATGCAAAGTTTTGGGCCTGCTTTTCTGATGGAAATAATTATTAATACATGGCATTAAAAACAACTCACCGATGTCATCAAAGGCTGGAAAAGAAAAAGGGTATTCAGTCAAGGCCTTCAGGAGATCAGGAATGTCGTTTCTTTCCCCAAAGAGGATTTCACTCGCTGCTGACATGATGAACTAACAGTGGCGCACTTGCTCCTGTCGAAAAAACTGCTCCCACTAGATCCTCAAAGTACGAAGCAAACCCCGTATATGCGCTCAGCAACTCACTTCTTTCACTTTTCACTAACTTCTCTGCATCACAGGGGCGCCTGCATGTGTCCAAGTATTTGGGATTTACTTAGCAGAAGTCACGCCCCCAAACTGTGTGGACGTGAAGACCTACATACACGCCTTTCAGTTGAGTCGCAGAGCCAATCAGAAAACGGGAGGCAGGTCCTGAAACCAACAACAACAACAGCAGGATTCTGCTGAGTGAAACTGGTTTCTGCACACCATGCACGTCTGCACGTGCGGTGCAAAGCAGATGTTTATAGGAGGCATGCAGCGACACCTGGTGTCTGACGCAGGCAGTGCCACACAGAGTCGAGGCTTAGAACATCTTAAAGTCAGAATCAGCTTTATTCGTCAAGTGTGTGTACAAAAACAAAGAACTTGACTTGGGTTCCTCCTTGCTTTCAGTGAACACATTTTAAATATATATATATTTTTAAAAAGGAACTTTCCTGACATCTAGACCTGTACAAGTCCTGAATGGAGGAAAGGTAGGACCTGAATATTCTCTCTGTAGAACTAATTGTTTGTTACAGTTTGGACCTGTCCTATTGTGTGGATAAGCCAAACCACACAGTGATGGTTGTACACAAGACAGACTGAATAATGGCTCAGAAGCTCAAAGGATTTGATGACCACAGATGTCAGGGCAACAGGTCTGCAGTCATTTAATCCTGTGATGGTGTGTTTCTTGGGGACGGGGATTATGGTGGAACATGCAAAGTGGGAGGGAACCTCCCACAGCTCCAGAGGCTTGTTGAAGATCTGACTGAAGATGGGGGGAGACATTGTCAGGTCCTGGAGATTTCCTGGTCTTCTAATGCTGAAAAAGCCTATTAACATCTTCCTCAGAGATTTTAAATCCAGGCAGAGAGTCTGTGGAGAGAAGGGTGGTTGGTGCCAGATTTTCCAATTCAAGTTTAACTATAATAAAAATGTGTTTATCTCAAGCAGATGGACTTAATCCAGCACACTAGTTTTAGTTTTATACCAGACAGAAATAATCGATTTTTATAAATGGGTAGTTTTAAAGTATTATTCTAAATTTGTTTACAGCTCCGTCATTAATTCCATAATCTAAATAAAATGCCACCAGAAAGTATTCAGATACCTTCACCCATTCTACATTTAGATTTTTCTGTTTTCGAAAATCTATACAGTAACCCAAAATGAGCCTTGCTTTTTAAAAAGATGTACGATTGTTAATCCAGTGCTTCATAAATATTCACACCCGTTGTCGAAGGTCCTTTGGCAGCAATGACAGACAGACCTTCTTGGATATTTCTACAAGCTTATAAAACTGTTTTGGGGTGCCTTTTACCATTCTTCTATGCAGATCCTCTCAAGCTGAGTCAGGTTGGACGGGCAGTGTCAGTAAACAGCTGCTTTTAGGTATTTCCAGAGATGATCAGTTGGATTTAGGTCCAGGCTTTAGTAGGGCCACTCTTGTCATCCTGGGTGTGTGCCTTAGGTCATTGTTGTGGTGGAAGATGAATCATTGCTTCAGTCAGAGGGCCAGAGTCCTCTGAAGAAGGTTAAGGATCTCTCTGTATTTGGCTGGTGTCATCTCACTCTCTTTGCAGACTAGTTGCCCAGTTCCTGCTGCACAAAAACACCCCACAACATGATACTGCAACCACCGTGCTATATTTCAGCAAGGATAGTGTTAGCCAGGTGATGAGCAGTACCTGTTTTGGCAGAAAATCTTGGAGAATTAGCTGTTTGAACTGGATGGTCCTATCTCCACAAAGTAACACTGGAACTGGAGCTTCTAGTTCACCTCTCCGATCAATCCCCTTCTTCTCCAATTAACTCAACTTGGTCAGGCAGCCAGATCTAGGGAGGGTCCTGGTGGCTCCAAACTTCTTTCATTTCCTTCTACAGACCGTTCATTGGACTTGATTACCTGGTTTTTTTTGCTGACACCTAGTCAACTGTGAGACCCTATGTATTCTAATGTGTTCCACTTCATATCATGTCCACACAACTGAAACAATTTGGTGGACTACATTTAAGCTGTGAGAGGTCCTCAAGGATGACAAGTGGTAACAGATGCACCTGAGCTTAATTTAAGTGTCATATCAAAAAGTCTGAATACCTCTGTACCCATTACGTAAAATTATAAAAGACGTTCAAGTTCAGGAATGTTTATTCTCCACTAAGGTCAACTGACTTTACAGCAACATTTTAAAAACAAAAACACCATGTGACAAACATTCCCTCAAAATCACAACTCATTTAAAAATCTAAGAGCTGCAGAAACAAATGAATTTTTCAGTCTTATAGTCCTACATCTTGGCACCAGAGATCTGCGCCTGGACGGAAGCAACTTGAACTCACGACGCAGTCGGTGTTCTGGATCCACCAGGATCATTCTGAATTTCTTGACTGACCTTATCTCGTACTTTTCATTCAAGCTATTTAAGGCTGAACTGGCAATTTTACGACACACTTTATCAATCCCCAACAGTTTGTTTCTTTTCTTGCAAAAAAAACCCCGAACCAGCAGATAAAGTTGAACAGATTCATTAAAAAAGAAGAATAAAACATCCATCCATCTTTAATACCGCTTACTCCATACTGGGTCACGGGGGAGCTGGTGCCTATCTCCAGCAGTCTATGGGCGTGAGGCGGGGTACACTCTGGACAGGTCGCCAGTCCATCACAGGGCAACACAGAGACATACAGGGCAAACAACAATGCACACACTCATTCACACCTAAGGTCAATTTAGAGAGACCAATTTACCTAACAGACATGTTTTTGGACTGTGGGAGGAAGCCAGAGTACCCGGTGAGAACCCACCCATGCACGGGGAGAACATGCAAACTCCATGCAGGAAGACCCCCGGCCAGGAGTCAAATCCACGACCTTCTTGCTGCAAGGCAGCAACAGTGCTACCAACTGTGCCACCGTGTAGCACAGAAAAAAAATATATAGAATAAAAAAAATATATATTCACATTAAAACCGCGCAGCTTGGGCACAGTGTTGTTGCCTTAGGGGGTTGACCCATATACAGAGGCATTAGTCCTCAAAGCGACCGTTCCGGGTTCGAGTCCCAACCCCAGCGTCATTTGCAGCATGTCTTCCCTCTCTCGCTGCCCCCATTTCCTGTCTGTCTACTTACAGAAAATACTAAAAATAAAGGCCACTAGTGCCGCAAAAAAAAAAAACCGAACAACTTCTGATAAAAATATATTTGCCGATAAGCCGCCTTACAGAGTGAGTCCAAATTGGACTTCAAATGTCAGCCTGTCATCAGGGACAGTTCCCAGGTATTTATACTGGCTCACAGTCCCAACATTATCACCAGAGATGACCACATGTAAGGCGACAGTGCGGTCTTTTTCAAAATCAATAACCATTCCCTTTGTCTTTTAGACTCACACCAGTCAGTGAACTCTCTGAACGCTGGCCCATGATCAGGATCATCGCTGCTGAGGAGGGACAGAATGACAGGTTCATCAGCGAACTTTGCAATGTGATGCTATGAACACTGGCTGTGACACTCGGTATATGAAATTAAAAAAGGCGAGAGGACACACCCCTGAGAGGACCAGGTAAACCTGACTTGGTTATGTATTTATAATCATTTTCCTACTGAAACACCAAATGATGACCTGTGTACAGATTTCTGGTAGAATCCATTAGAATTTTATTTCATATCTCTTATGATGCCACACACTCTAACAAGGTTTCCAAGGTCTTTGGAAGAAAAACAGGTGCACATGTTAATCATTTGGTTTAGTACTTGTTGCTAAATTGTTTAGCACATGGTTCCAGTTAAGGTCCCAGAAGAGTTCAGCAAACTCCACGTTTATGCTTGTGATGGTAGAACAAAAAAGGCTTTACGCATCATCACTCCCAATAAACTAGTCTGAATGCAGAAAGTCTAATTAGTGAGCCTGAGAAGCCACTCTTTGCTGCAGTTCTGCCACAGTGAACTTTGGAGAAGTTTTTTTCTTAACCTCTGTTAGCATCCAGTTCACTATGTGTGGGGACAAAATAAACATGAGGCCTTGTCCAGTGTCTAGCCTAGTGGCTAAAAGAATTAGACCTCCGTGTCATGTCATATTTATTCCCCAGGAAAACAGAAAGTCAAGAATTACTAATCAGATTATAGAAATGTTTTTTCTAACTTTTGTAGTGTAAGATTATGCTACTGCAGTAAAAGATGGTTTATTTTAAGGCCATTTGGACCTCTTTAGCGGGAAGGCTTATGAATTTTTATTGGAACTGTAATCCTGGTATTCTCAGCCTAATCAGAATATATCCAGTTGTTTCTTTTTTTTTTTAAAAGACAATTTCTGCATAATTAAGAAACACATGAAGGAGGGAGAGAGATTAGATCTCAGTTTTGTGTGGGTTCCCCTCCGCCTCAGAAGTTCTAATTAGGAAAGTCTTTGACAACAGGTTTCCTCAACGATTAATGTATTGTGAGAATGATATAAAAATGACCAAATCTGTTCCATAACTCATTTGCATAAAAACAAACTTCAGTCTATGCTGATGGAACAATGGGTGCTATGGAAAAAAGCCAAGCAGAGCAGGAAACAGGAAAAAAACATACCAAATGCTGGTTGAATAAGAACCTTTAAAAATCTTCTTTGACAACGGATTCTGATTCTTTTAGGGCAGCTACATATTTCACAGTGTTGCCATTGTTTATGCATTACATTCAATGGATGTTTTTCTTAACAACATGTTAACATAATGCGAAGAAAAGCAGTAAATGTGATTCCAGACAAATAAAACATTGATTAATTCAAATATATGGTGAATACTTACTTTTGGTAAGGCGAATATGTCTATGGTATATTTGGCTATCTGGAAATCCTGATTACTGTCCCTTTGGTTTCAGTTCAACAAGGCATGAAACAATCACACTGATAACTTGCTGGTTCCAAAACTGGGTCACAAAGTCCTGGTATTCTCAGTCCTGAAGCAGAAAGTTGTACTTCCCAAAGTCAAGCTCGTCAGGCATGATGAGCATGTCTTCCCTGGCTTTGGCCAGCTTTTGTCGGAGAAAAACCCGTCTTTCGATCCACTCCTGCAGCTCCTCTGGACCATGAGCGTAGTCGCAGCTTACACCATCAGGACAGCCGCTGTCGATTCTGGTGTCACAAGCATTACGTTCAATTAGTCATCATTTTTGATCACCATGTTGGGCTAAATCATATACTGGTGTATCTTAATAAACTGGCATACCATCAAAAAGTGCCTTCCTGTAAACTAGAACATTATATAAGACCAATAATACAGAATTGTTATGTTATGGACCAGCGAAAAAAAGGACAAGAAAAATCCTAGAAGTTGATGCAACACAAAGCACAAAGTAACCAGATCCTGAGCTTACTTGGGGCAGATTTTAAAACATGTTCCAGGGAAGCGGTAGCTCCACATCAGAGCCTCGTCCTCTCCCTCACAGCTGAACACTCGGTCTTTGTGCTTCTCAGAAGAAATGTGCTGCTGCCTCTGCCGCTCACTGTTGCTGTGTTTACCGCACAGATGGCAGTGGAAGCCATTCTAAAACACAGAGAGGATTCATGTTGAAAAGCTCATTTTCTATTTCAATGCCAAAATAGAAATAAACAAATCCTTAACCCACCAGTGGCTCAGCACAGTCAGTTGGCATGGCAATGAATTTCTCCTCAGGGTTGGGCTGACTGAACATGGCTCCATCTGTTTGGCGGTTCTGAGCAGCTAAAATCAGCCACATGTTGTATACTTGCTGCATGTCGCGCACTGCAAACACAAACACAATTATCCTCTAAATATGAGGATGTTTAGCAAATCTGCTGCGCTGCAATTAACAGCATTATTTCAAAAAAAAGCATCTAAAATGTCAATCAACCTCTACTTAACACCACAATCTTCTAACAAACACTAGACAGGGCTTGCATGCTAACAAATATATCTCAAAAACTGTACTCTTGAGTCCTTTCTCGGGTTTTATGTGGTTCCACATGAACCAATGCACTTACACTCGAGGTGAATCTATCATACGATAAAAAAAAAAAAAAAGAAATTTAAATAAATGGGACAAACCTCGAGTCTTACAAAATCTCCTGGAGTGAGGGATATAAATGTGATTTTGTAAAATCTGTCGTTTAGGATTTTTAAAGAGTAAGTCAACTTTTCCATTTTAAAGATTTCCATAAAAACTTAGACCCATTCTTCTAGTTGTAGGGGTTGGGTTCTACAACCATCTCGTAATTACTTTCTAACTAGCCGCTAAGAGGGCCTGAAGCAGTTTGAAATCTCCTTTTTTTTCCCCCATCATTGTTACCTTACCCAAGCATACATTTACTAATTCACATGCTATTTGAGTTTTAAACACTGCATTTAACACACTACTCACATGAACCCAGCATCTATTTAACTTGGGGCGTTGTTCGGACTGTCAAAGTATATGACAATATTGTGCTTCTGTTGAACCACATGCCTCCAGAACCCTGGGTTTACATCCCTATATTTGCCCCAATAGGGAGTCTGGAAATTCTAATAACATTTTTCCAACAACAGTCCCTGTTGAGTGGAGGATCACTGAGAGCAACATACAGACCCATCCAGTAAATTTGAACATTGTTGAAAAGTTCATTTATTTCAGTAACTTAGCTCACTAAGTCAAACACATTAACTGCACACAAGCCGATGTTTTCAAGCCTTTATTTCTGTTAATTATGAGGATTTCAGCTTACCACTAGTGAAAACATGACATTTAAGTTTAGTATATTACATCAGACCAATAAAAAAAAAAAATTATTTCATACAGAAATGTGGGTATTTTGAAAGGCATGTTTTACACCTGCTTAAAGATTGTTATTTTCAAAAATGACCCTCAATCTGACAAACAATCCTCATCGGAACACGTATTCTAATTTATTGAATATGACTGTATATTCTCCCAGTCCCCTTTAGATACGTCTACGCTCCCATTTTTCCTTTATGTGCAACGTGTTTTCAGTTTTGGCCGGAAACAGCACATTATACATCCTGGAGACAGCTTTGCTTACAGATGAAGTGTATGCCAGCCTTATAATTTTAAAAGGATTCTCTTTCAACTGGTGTAAAAGTTGAAACCTTACGATTCTTACTAATAAGCATCATCCGAAGGAACCTGAAAAGGTCTGTCTGGGTTGTAGGCTCTGGAAACTGTATAGTGTTTGTCCACAATTAAAATGTTGTATTATTTCTGCTAGGCTGAAATTCAGTGTCATAAGCACACCATCCTAATATTTTTAGCATATTGTCGATCTTACAGGTCTTAATTACTTTCTGCCATATTTTTAGTGTGTGATTTCTCCAAGCATTTGACCCTTCCAGTTGGTCTGCTAAGCCTTTATCTGTGCAGCCTGTAAGCGGAAATTTGTGGATGAATGCATTTCTACTGTCTTCCATTCGGCTTCATAATCGTGAGTGCACCAGTGTA
The DNA here is from genome assembly GCA_036173005.1 of Crenichthys baileyi. Taxonomy (NCBI): domain Eukaryota; kingdom Metazoa; phylum Chordata; class Actinopteri; order Cyprinodontiformes; family Goodeidae; genus Crenichthys; species Crenichthys baileyi. The sequence goes on from JAHHUM010000904.1 coordinate 223,223, forward strand.
GCATGGGAATTAATTGTGAGGCATAATAATAGAATCTTAAACTTGGGATTGCTGCTCCCCCTTTTTCCGCTCCCTAATATTAGGACCGGGAAGCAGATTCTTGGCTTCTTTCCCTGCCGGATCAAGTGAGAGATCCATTTATACCATTTCCTTAAATTGGGTGTTGCTCACCTCTACATATAGCAGTCGTGGCAATATGTTCATTTTTACTGTATTCATCCTCGATTTTAAGTTTTAGAAGGGAATCTGATTTTATTTTTGGTTGATGGTAGGTTTTTAATTGGTTTGTGATAATTTGTGTGAAGGGATTTTAATCACTCACAGTCATTGTTTTTCATGTACATCCACATCTCCTTCTCCTCTTGGCTGTGGGCAAAGGTGCAGTTTCCAGTATAGTTGCATTTCCTCTTCTCCAGAATCTGTGCACACATCTGACAGAATAAAGGTTGTCATTAATAAATGCAAAGTTGCAAAAGTATTCATACCCCTTGACTTTTCCGCATTTTGTCATGTCACAATCACCAAGTTCTTTGGTTGGATGTTCTGCGATAGACCAGAACAAAATGGTGCATAATAGTGAACAGAAAGAAATATAAATGGCCTTTAACATTTTTTTTGAAATAAAAATCTGAAAACTGCGGAGTGTTTTTGTATTAATCAGTGAGGCAGCCCAGAGGCCCAACTCAAGAGGTGCTGGGACCAGGAGGATGTTCTGTGACTATGTGTTCAGGTCGCAGCAGGTGATTGGTTCATATTTTAAGTGCAGTCGTTTAATTTCATTGGTAATTTCATGGGACCACAGCCAGTGTTTTTTATCACTGCAGAGAAAACGTTAAATGTATTTATCTGGATGATATGGAGTCTCTGTTCAGCTTGTTCGGACTGAATATTGATTAAAATAAACAATAAAAAATGTTATTGACTGTTTAATGGGTAAAACGGGTAAAAATAGATTTGTTTTTTTTACCGTCAGTCAAAATGACGGACAACGAAATAGTCTAGTGCAACCTCTGCTTTAGACTTTCTTTTTAAAAGAAACTTTCACATCACATAAAATACTCTGACAGTTGTAAAAATACAAAATGCGGAAGTATAGAGGCGTGAATACTTTTGTAAGACAGTGCAGGTCACAGGTTGAAAATGATAACACCTTTCCACGTCATTAAAAACATCATCACTGTATCTAACTAATGACTCTGCAAGGATGCATTCACTTCCAGTAAAATAAGCTTGGTGACTTATTGCTGTTTTACCTCAGGAGCATCCCAAGTACACGTGGGGAAATATTTTCCTAATTTATTTCAGGATTTTTGTTTTGGTTTTAGGAACAAATATTTCCTTGTAAAGACTGATCCATTAGCTTTCATTAGATCAAACATTACCCATGAAAAAAGCTTTAAATTAACAGCAGCAGGTCATCAGCATTGTTTTTGCTTGTACTTCATCTAAAGTTTATATTGCTTTTAAACATTTTTGGAAAGCCCAAAAGGAGCTTCCGATAGGTAAATTCACAATAGTTTGAATTTAAATGAGGCACAACTGTTAGACGTCATTTAAGGCAACACCCTGAAAACACTGCTTTGGCTTGTGACATAAAAATCTAAAGAAATCAGCCAAGATATCAGGGAGAGAATTTCGGACCTCCACAAATCCAGATTGTCCTTGGACACGATTCCAGATGCCTGAAGGGGCAACGTTCATCTGCTCAAATAAATAAAAGCAGTATCTGAATGTCCAGCCACCATACTGTTCAGGAAGGAGACAGGCTCTTTGTCCCAGAGATGAAGGTTTTTAGCTGTGAAATGTTTGCATCAACCCCAGAAGCAAAGCAAAAGACCTGGTGAAGATGCTGGTTGTGACCTAATGAAACTAAAATTCAAGTGTTTGACCATAATGACTATTGTTACACATGCAGGAAAAAGAGAAAACTTGCATGCCTGAGAACACCACCCCAATTGTAAAGTACAATTTGTTTTGTGAATTTGTTTTGCTGCAGGGAGAACTGGTGGACTTCACAAAATCGATAAGCAGCATTTAAGGTCGTCGGACAGAAAGTTAGAGATGGGAAAAACGAGTCAAGGACAACGACTCCAAGCATACTGCAACAAAGATTTGGGGGCTTGTCCGAAACGAGTGCAAGAGTAAAAGGATTAGCACACCTACATCATATTGCAAAGGGAAGTTCTTGGCGTGTGGCAGCGGTCGGACTTGAACCCATTTACTCCGCTCAGAGGATCTGACCAGCAGCACTCGTCTCTCTTTGGTCCATCTGAGACGAAAGGACAAAGACACAAACACACTGAATCAAATCTAGACACTGGACACAGCAGATCTGTCCCTAAAGAAGACTTATTTTATTTAACTGAAGCAGTATTTAATCGTTTAAAATAATCAGCAATGGTTTACTGAACTCTTGTAGAAACAATAAAATGTAAAGTTGATTGCTCTAGTGAGAACACTGTACTACTAATACATTTTAATTCAATTATTTATTATGACAGTTAACTACTGTCAAAAATGTATATGGTACTGTCTATAGTGTGGTGGAAGTTGGTCAAAAACTCTTGCCTGGACAACAATGAAAGTTTAGAGATCAGTTATGTTTAATTAACAATCTGAGCATATTATGTGGTCTTGAAGAGGGACTCAGGACATCACGCTTCCTCACATGTGTCTGGCTTTAGCTGTACAGTATTTGAGGGCTTTGTCCGGTTCAATGATAAGGTGATCCCGCCAGCACTGTGCACATGCAAACTTCATCTTCATGTTAAGACTCGTCACAGCACTGCTTCCTCCTTTTAATTTGCTTCCCCCTCCACCAGAAGACAGCTGGAAACAGGAACATTAATAGAGGCTTGTGTTATTTTCTAAAATAAATGTGTTCAGTTGTTACTCAAAAGTCAGAAGTTTAGGATCCCAAGACATTAAACCTGAGTAAAGTCTGAAAACCTAAACAAAAAAGTCAACATTTCAACATGGAAAGTCAATGAACAGTCGTGAATTTAATATTAATGTAGTGGAATTTGCAGCAGAGAACTTTATTTGCACCGTGGCATTTGTGTCTTATTGCGCATAAAATGAAAAGAAAACTAACTAATAGTTAAGCAACTATGACCTAATATCACTGGCTTTCTGAAATGCAACTAGAATGAGTTCAGCCTGTATGAGATGTCGATCTGGGACTTTCAAGACAACTCAAACACAGCATAACATTCAAACACAAATTGACAGTACTGTGATTAATTAGTAAAGGGTGCTGTGTTGTGCCATTAAACAGTCCATCTAGGCTCAAAAAGCCTCCAATGTGGCTGAATTAAAACAAATCTGCAAAGAAGCGATTTGAAAGACTCGATGCCAGTTGTTGCTTTAATAGACAATTACCAGATTTAGTGGGTGATTACTTCTACACAAAGTGCCTGATTAGTTTGGATAGCTTTTTTTCTTGATAAATGAAATCATTTTAATACTGCTCCTTATTTTTAATCAGGTTATCTCTGTGTGATATGGACATTTATTTGATGATCTGAAACATTTAAGTGTGACCAAAAAAACAGAAAAAAAGAATTTAGGGAGTGAATACTTTCTCTACTGAATGAAAATAAGATTGAACCAGACGAGCTCATTTGGAATAAATAAACACTCTAAACAGAGAGAAATGTACCGTCATAAAAAAAAAAACTCCTTACCCTTCTTTCTTTCTCCTTTCTCAAGTTTTGCTCCTGCTTGTCATTATATCTCATGGTCACTCTCACAATCTCATCCGGACTGATACCTGTAGATAAACACACTTTTAAATAAAAAGTATTTACTGGTCCCTCTGTCACTGTAAAGCCATTAAATATTTACCAGCTGGCAATGCTGCTAACAGCTGTTTACAAGCAGGTTGCTCCCCTTATACATCAATAATCAGCTTCCTGGATCATACAGCCTTTGAGGTATAATGTAATTAGTGATTCTGTTTATTGTGACTGTGATAGGACTCGACCTGTATGGCGCTGCACCCTCCAGGTTTTCAGCTCTATTATAGAGTGGGCAAACACACAACTGTCCTCCCGTTGGCAGCCATATCGGATGGCTGGCCGGCACAAATCCAGGTGGCACAAGACGCTGAGAGGACGCACTTTACTATAGTTAATATTGTGGGTTCTCACCACGAAAGCCAAACACCTGACGCAGAACAGAGGGCAGGAGTTAGAAGTTGTGTGAACCTGGAATGAAAGATTTTAGGGTTCGGGACTGTCTCAGACTCACTTATTAGCATCAAAGTTGTGAGGGGCATCCAAGTTGGAGCAGATGGTTTCACTGACACAGGAGCGCCTACTGATGATTCTAGGTTTGCCGTCATAGCACTCCTACAGAGAAATAACAAATACTTTAAAATGACATTTCAACCCTGCATACATGAGTAATAAAAACATTATCTTGAGTTCTGAAGTGTCACAGATATAACAGCGTGAACTAACCTGGCAGAGGAAGATGAACATGCCCTTGTGTTCCTGCAGAAGACCAATGATGCTGCTCACAGGGTCCAGCTGTACAGTAGATGCTCCAAACAGGGAGTTCCTGTCCAGCCTCCTCTTTCTTTCCTCTGTCCAAACATCGATCTCCAGCTGGTTGAAAGCAAATGTGCATTTTTCTCCATACTTGCAAACACCCAGATCTCCAGAATTCAGCAGCTCTGAAAATGAGAAAAAAATACAATCACAGCATTCAGTTACAGAATATTTGCTCAGTTACACTGCAACTGATTTAGACCAAAGAATATCGAAAGCAAACGTAATCTGATTATATACAAAAAGATTTCAAGTCATTATTTTATTTATTCAAGGACAAAAAGCTATGCAGACCAATCAAAAAATGAAACCAAGGAGCGACCGGCCTATCGAAGAACCTGAAACAACTGCAGCTTAATATCCTGATAGAGAATGTCCTGCCATCAGTTTGTGATCTTAAGCTAAAGCGTACTTGGTTATGCAGCAGCAAAATGAAGTCCACCTCTGAATAGCACATGAAAAAAGAAAGTCGGGTTTTGGAAAGGCCTAGTCGATGTCTAGACTTAAAATCCAAATGAGATGTTGAGGCACGACCCTAAAGAAAAAGTTTATGGTTGAAAATGTCACTGAATTAAACCAGCTCTGCAAAGAAGAGTTGGCCAAAAATCCTGCTGAGGCTGGCACAACGAGCTGTTGGGTTCAGGGGGAAATTCCTTTTTCACGTACCAACACTCTACCTGTCACAATTACAAATTTTGCTGGACGATAAATTGTCCTAGACTTCATTGCGATAAACGATAATGTTGTCATTTCGAGACCATTTTCCACTAATTTATTGATAATGGCATAATAATGCAAGTAGCTACACCCTCTTAAAGAATAATTTCTAAAGATCATTTAACACTGGAAGACATTATAAATATCCCTCGCATGGCTCTCATGCTACACTCTCAGGTACGTAATGAGACCACGCGCCTGGCAAGTACCTGCTAAAAAAATTATCATGCCATTATCTGAAATCATGCAATTAATTGATTTATTGCTGCTTGTGATAGGCCTAAGCACCGGGTTGGCTTGGATTCTTCATTTGAAAACTGCATTCAGTATTTACGCAGGTTATTTTTCTATGATAATAAAACTTGTTTGAGGATCTGAAACATTTAAGTGCGACAAAAAAGCAAAAACAGAAGAAATCTGTAAAGGAGAAATATTTTTTCACACCTAGTTAAACAAGTTAGCGAACAACAAATGTTTCTCCAGCTACAAATGGCCATGAAGTGGACGTCATCTTTAAGAATATATAATGGTTATCTAAATTGCATTCACATAAATATAAAGAAACTGAAACAAGCATAAAAGGCTAAAAGATTTCACATCTGAACAAACAAACTAAGCTCCAATCTTTAACATTTATCTCCCATAGCTTTTATTGTTTATTAGTGATTGAACGACAAAATTCAACGGAGAAAGAAGATAAATGTAGGAACAGTAATATTTGGTATGAAATAAAGAACAAAACATGAAGCAATCATGAACAGTGTTTGAATACCATCTCTTGGCCTGTTGATGTTCTCCTACCTCGACAGAGAACAAAAGGCCCAGAGAAAGATGTCCAGCCAGGAATCTGTCTCACTCTCGTCCACTCTGAAGGAGAGCCAGCCTTCCGTCTACATAACAAAATGTCTCTCTTACAGTTATGGGAGAGATCTGGCTTGTGAACAAAACTGTAAACACTTGCACCTAGGAGTGGAAATACAACCACATATTAAAAATGTACCTGTACCTGTAATCTGAAGTAAAACGGTAAGGTGAAAAAAGCTGATTTCGTAGATGAAGAGCAAAGTAAAAAGTCTAACAGACCGCCACGAGGAAAACAGAGGGAGCAAGCCTGCAGGAACTCATGGGTGGAGGACAGGGGGTTATGTACAGCAGTAGTCCCATCACGGCTGTCTTTCACCTATATGTGAAAATGATTCCTATTAACGTAAAAAAATAAAACAGTAGCGCAGCCATTAAATCATGCTTACTTTGTAGTGTTTTTTTGGAGATCTGGTTACAGATGTTGCAACACTGTCAGACTCTGAGAAACCTGAGGAGTGATGACAGAGCACAAATTACACACAGCAAATTCAGTTCAATTCAATGTCGTCTCAAAGCACTTTACAAAGTCAAATAAAAAGCTAAAATATCCACAATGTTTTGAAATATTCAGGTCATCCTCGCATGCACATGGCTCTGTAAATCCACCCTCTGTTCTGTGTACAGCACTCACATATTCATTGCACATCACAGCTATGTGACATACTCTTAAGTGTTGCAAATCATAGGTGGTTTAAGATTTAAGGGTCCAGTACACAAGAAATAGTGACACCTAATAGTAAAAACCGCTAACTGTAACAAATCTGTGATGCTGTGGGCCTGTTCCTCTCTCAAACGCTCTGGGAACCTTGTTAAAATGTATTCCATCATGGACTTTGTAATGACAGCAGATTAAAAATGATGATTTTGTGTTCAACACATCTCCTAGGGTTTGTTTTCCACTATGTATCCTTCCTTTAATTGGTATTCAGATTAAAGGTGATAGTTTTCAGATATATATTCTTTGAAAAATCAATGACGATGCTACAATAAAAGATTGATTTATTGAAGACTTTTTATGCATCTTTGCCTAAAAAAATTAAGTTAAAAAAATTAAGCTGGGCCTTTAGATCAAGGAATCCTCAATATGCTTTCTAACGCTCTAAACACTTAAAACCTTGTGTGGGTTATTTTAAATTTCTGCCATTGATAAAAGAAATATTTCTGCTTTACTATTCCCTTTTGCTTATATATATTTTTTCCAACTTGAACTTCTTTTGGATTCTGCACAGCTTTAAAACCCAAAATAAAAAATATATTTTTTTGGATCTGTTCATCAGCTCAAGAGGTAAAAAACCCCAGAAAGAACCATGATCCAGGGGCCAAACAAAGAAAACCTACTAATGTCAAAGCCAGCAACCAAATATTACCCAACCTTTGAGTGTCAATGAATCTAAAAACCGACCATTCTGGGTAACCAATGAGTTACAGATAAAGTTTAATCACCGTTTGAGCTAAAATCAGAGAGTGAGTCTAGCCTTGTTCCTCCAACTGAAACTCCTGGTAAAGCAGCCTTGACATCTTCCACAGTGGGGAAGGAGTCCAAATCATCCAGAGAGTCCAGCTGCTTAATGGAGTTGGTGGCGATCTTTGGAACGTCACCATTCTGAGCCTTTATATGAGAGACAGACCCCACGGTGTCCACTTCGTTCGGCAGTTCATGTAGAGTCTTTTCTCCCTCCTTCAGCTCTGTTTTAGTCTCCTTAGCAGCAACAGCATTCGGCGTTGAGTCCAAAATGTCATCAAGAGTGTCAAGAGAATCAAGACCATCCAAGTCATTCCGTGTCGTGGTAGGCATCAACAAGTTTGAGGCATTTGCGCCACCTTCGTCCCCAGAGGTGTAGAGGTCATCAAGTATATCCAGAGCTGCAGCAGCTGAGTCATGATTGGCATTTGTGAAGCAATCCAGGGAGTTGAGCTGGCTGATGGATGAGCTGAAAAATGCTGGGGGTAGCTGGGGTGTTGGGGCGGGAAGGCTGGGTGTGGAAGTGGGATTACTGTCTGGCTCTGAGAGCGCCAGAACCTGGGAAAGATTTGGAGAAACAAGAGTTACAATAATCTACAACCAGAATACATGCATTTATAGGAAGCCATGTACTTAGCCTAACCCAAACCTGATGGCGGGTTAGGGTTAAGCTAACCCTAACCCCATGTGACCCTAACCCCAAGTGGAAATTAATTACTTAAATATCACACAATGTGATTTTCTGGATGTTTGTTTTAGATTTCATCAATCACAGTTGGAGAGTACCTATGATAAAAATTAAAGACTTCAACATGCTTTGCAAGTGGGGAAACCTGCGAAATGGGCAGTGTATCAAATACTTATGCAATTTCAGGCAGACATGGCTCTAAAAACCCTCAGGGCTCAACAGAGCAAAAATAGTAATAATTACTATTTCTACATTCACTTTAGTCTTACTTATCTGCAAAGAAAAAAAATCATTATACCTCAGATGGCACTTGCCCAGTAGGAAAGCTGTCAAGCAGGCTGTCTAGGTCATCTCCCATCACCTCTGAGTCCTCCACAGCTTCCACCCGGTGAGGGACTGCAGAGGCAGCAGGGCGACTGGAGCTGGGAGGTGTGGAGGGGATGGTGGACTTTGGCACGCTGTGGAAGCCGACTGTGGTGAAGAAAAAGAAAGTTTCTCTTATAAAATCAAACTGTGGCTAATATTAAACAACCTATAGATCAGACATAAAAAGGAAGAATTCTGACCTGCTGAATCGTCAGCCGGAGGATTCCCACCGTTTCGAATTACATTATTATGAGAGGCCTGGAAGAGAGAAAGAGGTAAAAATGTAAAATACAAACTTAAGAAAATATTCATGTGATTTCGTCACATAAAAGGAAAATTGTAACAGTTTTTGGTCAATTTAAAATAAAAAATATACTTTGCTTTAAAAGGGTCTCATGAATATACTGTAATAATAAATATCAATATATAATAAGTGCAAATTCCCATAAAATCCCAGCAAGCTGTATTTGGAAAAAGAAAGCATAAAGAGGACAAATCTGCAGCATTCTTCAGCTTAATTTACTGATATAGTTGCTAAAGTGGTGTCTCTACAAGGTACCTTACAAGGCAAACGGGTTTGGTTCCGACCAAATCTAATTTGATCCCAAATAAATCATACAGGTAGAGTCCTAGTCCAAATAACACAGTCTACATCAAACAAAACATTAATGCCAAGTGGGGAAAAAGGAGCCCAGCCAACTACATCTAGATGTTCCTTCGGCAGCAATTCCAGATCCTGAGCAAGCATCTGGTGACAGTGGAAAGGAACCATTGATTTTTAACAGAAACAAATCCTCCAAGTTCAGCATGAGCAGTAATCAGCAAAATACTTTCTTTGGGAAAAAACTTAAAATCACTACATGACCAGTGGCGCAAAAATGGGTATGCACTGTATGCAACACATAGGGGCGATGAACTAGAGGGGGCGTCAAAACCCCCAATAGAAAAAATGTTTTTCTAGTTGGCATTTTCTATATTTAACAGCATGAAATGATCAATAACAGAGTAACGGCACTGATTAGGCGCCCCTCTGCTCCTTCACCTCCCCTCCCATCGCTCTCCATTCCCACACAGGTGGTTTGGGCTCACGCCCCTAAGAGAACGCTATCAGGCACGTTTCTTTCTTTTTTAAATCTTAGACTACCACTCGTAGTGCACTTGACAACAAGATGGAGCGGCAGAAAACAAAGTTATCCGCGGTGCAAAACAGAAAAAGGAAAAGGGAGAAGGATAAAGATGTTGGCGGGATGAAAAAAAGCCTTTCAATGTGGTTGAAAGATAGTAGGTAAATACCGTCACTGTATCGACAACAGGACAAGAGCGTTGTAAATATTCAGGTTAGCTAAAGCTAGCCTAATATGGAATCGTCCCAAATTTGGCTGTTAAATGTTGCCTCCCCTATTGAACCGATGAGGGACGTGATTTGTTCGGTATGTCTATGAATATCTGATACATACGCCTGTCACACACACATATCCACACACTAAGTGTAAGAATGACCGAAATAAAACTCAGGAAATATTAACACAGGAAAGCTAAATGTTCGTGGCGCCAGTGCCCAGCTATAGTCCAACGCTTAGCCCTCTAGGCTGCAATTTATTCACTCATATGTATATTCATTAATATTGATTCTTTAATTAAAGATGAGTTGTACAAGTTTATGTGTGTATCAGACAAATTAGTCCAGTGTCACTATAGCCCTTAGACTCAAAAAGTGACCCATGTTACCAGCCTTTTTGGCAGGGGAACACTTGAGTTTAAATGTCTTATTCAATATCACTACAGTGGTGTTGTGATGTATCTGATAAGTCAGATCAGATGCAATGTCCAGTCAGTAACTGTTATCCAACAAGGAGATCATTTAAATTTAAAGATTCATTTCATTGTGTTTTGACTGCTGTATTTTTTAAACCTACTTAACACAAAATTACTGTCATTCAGCTGTGAGGATGGAGAGAAAGAAGAGAAGATGACAGAGGAAGAATCAGGACAGACAGGGGAAGGAAACAGGTTGGTCTAATATTAGGTGGAAGTGAAGGAACAGCTACTTAATCCCAAGCAAAAATGTTTAAACATTATTTAAAAAAAACTGTATTAAGATCTGTAATTTTACCAACTAATATAGAATGCTTTTTTGACCATATGACTTAGTGGAGAATGCCACAGACAAGGGGTGAAAGAGGCAGACATGAGGTCAGTGATAGAAGAGACAAGTGATGACATCAGGTAGGAATAATTACATTAAGGAGGCAACAAAAACCTATATACCATGATGGTTTGAATTTCTGATGACCATCTTTCATTGTGTTCTTTTTTGGGAAAATTAGTACAGGCAGACATGGCGAGTCAATCACCACAAAGCAGCATGTGGAACAGAGAGGTGCAGATGAGGGAGAGGAGCAGAGAGGTCCAGATGATGAAGAAGAGGGAGAGGAGCAGAAAGGTCCAGATGATGAAGAAGAGGGAGAGGAGCAGAGAGGTCCAGATGATGAAGAAGAGGGAGAGGAGCAGTGACATGTTCGCAAAAAATATGTAGTTGCGCCCCTGGCCATGACTATACACAGAAACACTGGGCCAGGGGTACTTTCTATGGAGAGAATATGGCATTATAACTACAAAAATACCCCAGCATAACCCAAAGTACTACTACTAAACTCTCAAAAAGGAAAATGTAAAGCCTATTGTTAACAGTAGACAGGAGGACTGTTAAACTCTACAGTGCAGTCAAAAAAATGACATTTAGTAAAGACCAATAAAAATGTATGAAAATGCTTTCATTAGTTTCTTCCACATTAGGAGCATTCAAGCAACTCAAATATCATTTCATAACGCTTTAACAAGAAAACGGATTCTTCTTGACTTATCCAAATTCACTACAAACACAAAATAGGATTTATAATAATGTGACGGGGCTCTATTGTGGCTTGGCCAAAAACTGGAACAGCAATGCTGTGAATCAACTTTAGGTGGTATTTATTGTGCTCATCTTCAGGTGGAAAAAGTGGAGAACCTACACAACCTTTTCACAATAGACGTCCAGGGAAGTTTTAAAAATTAAGACAAAAATAGTAGTACCTCCTTAGCAGCTCAACAGCCATCACCTCCATTGTGACTTGTTTGGAGTCTAAACTCAGACTGACTACTTGCCCATAATAATAATAATAATAAAAAAAAAAACACTAAACAGTTACTTTAACCTCAAGTAAATTCTTATTTGTCACTGTAGATATCCATAATTAACTTCCTCACAGTGTGCTTTAGTCCAGAAATTACTTATGCACTGTTTAAATGTTTGGCTTGTTCTGCCTGAACTGGAAAAATGCCCACTGGCACCAGAAATCAAAAACCACCCTATGAATGCAAGAACCGAGACAGGGACGTCGCGTGTGCACCCCTGACGAACCGCGCCAGTCCGAGCCAAAACAGAAAAGTAATTTGTATGTGTGTATGTGTACGCCAGCATATCAGCGCAGATTTGATAGCTTAGACTACTTCCCAGACTCGTGACGACTCCTCCGTCACAAACAACCTAAGTTTTGTATTTGTTTAGTTTCACTGTTTTCAATTGAAGCTCAACCATAACTCAACCCTAAGACAATATGAATTTTTTATTTTTCACAATGTAAAATGGAAAAAAGGACTAGTTTGCTCACCTTTGAGCTGACATAGGGTTTTCTTATTTTCATCCCCAACTGGCTGGCCAACTCCTGTGCGAGATCAATCACCTGTTTATCCTGTTGGGAGTTAAAAGAGTAGGTCTTCCGATTAAATTTTCCATTTTTTCTGACACATCTTAGCATAAACTCTTGAAACTTCCCCTTCCCCTCCCGTACCTGAGGATTACTGAGGAGGCAGACGGTGGTGCAGTCGTACGCCTCCTTGTGCTTCCCGAGTGCCTTCAGGCACAGCGCCTTCCTGTACAAAGCCCTGCGGCTGTCATTGCACACTTCCAGAGCGCTGTTGGAGTCCTTGACACCTTCATCGTACTTTCTCTTGTTAAAGAAAGAGAAAGTGAGAAGAGATTTTTTTAATTGTAAAGCATAAAAGTAACATTTAATTACTAGTTTGTAAACAAATGGTTTTCAGCTAGGTGGAGCTGTTGAGTAGTGTTTTCTTCGTATGCAAGCTGAGGTTCAATGACCTTGTAATGCTGGTAAAACACATCTAAATGATTTAGTGATGGCCACATTCCCTAAGGGACATTCATCAGACTGGTGCTGCTTTTAAGGAGGAGGGAGGAAAAACATCCGAGATTAAACACAGCAAGAATAACTGTGGACTCCATCTTATGGAAAGTGTAGTAATCTGAAACACAGTTGAGACACAACTATTTTTTTCATTTTGTTATATCCAAATAAAAAAAATGGCTTGACTTTCAAAGTATCATATTTCCAGTCAAGGCTGGGATCAGCTGGGGGATGAAACTTTGGACCTCTACATTAGCCCTGAACCAGATGGTCAAATCAAGCCAAAAGATGAATGTTTTAACCTACAGAACTCCGGGCTTGGCAATCGGTGCAGAACACAATGGTTACTGTGGAAATATAAATGCCTTATTATTAGTAGCTAAAACTAAGATATATTTGGGACTTTGATGCTTATAGATTGATTTTTATTAAGAGTTTTAGGTTATGCTTTTGATAGTTAGAAAAAACCTTAACAGTAGCCTATAGTATTATAACACAATGAGTGTTTATTATTCAAGGTGAAAGCTTGCAGGTGTTTTCTGTCTTTATCGTGAGAAGCCGGCAGTGTACTGGGGAGGCATGGTACTCCTCTCTGTGCTAACCCAAACTTCTGATGACTATTCCACCCTGAAACTTCCTGAAGACGTGTGGGAAACAATTCTTAATTAAATGATGAAATGTATCTCTGTTGTTTTATGCTGTTGCTGGGGAGACATCCACAGATAGAATGATTCTGTATGTAACTGAAAAAAAGGTGCTGCACAACAACGTGGGGTATATGACGGAGTGAAGTGCAGCCCCAGTCAGACAACACACAGAGGTTTCCAGGTACCCGTGTAAGTGTGATGTCTCCCTGTTTGAATTCAGATTGGTTTTAATAAACTTGTGGAAACGTACAACTGATCTCTGACTGAGGATCGTCCTTTGGGGTGCCAAATAAAAAGAGTCGATGAGAGGTGAGGATTAATGTAAGAGTTAACGGACGGTCAGTAAAGTTTTCCTACCGCGACATTACCCAAGACAAAAGTAGGAACAGCAAAGTCTCCGGCTCTAATGTGGGTGCTTATATGGTGATTTATCCAGGAGGATAAAAAGTCACATTACGCTCTCTCTATCCTTTCATTAGAGATATAATTAACTAACAAAGTATTCACATCGCTTCAGTTTTTCCACATTTTGTTAAGTTATAGCCTTTTTTCAAAAAGGATTACATTCATTTTCTCTCTTAAAACCCTACATAAAACACCCCAAATGACAACAGGAATTGTTTTTTTTGCTAAAATATTAAAAATAAAAAAACCTAAGAAATTACATGTATATTACGTATCCAGGGCCTTTAACACGAAGCTCAAAACTGAGATCAGGTGCATCCCGTTTCCACTGATAACTTGAGATGTTTCTTCAGCTGAATCCACCTGTGGTACATTCTGACTAGACAGGATTAGGAAAGGCAAACACCTCTCTACGAAAGGTCGCACAGGTAACAGAGGATGTCAGAACACAAACACCACGCATATTGTTAAAGGAACCGTCTATAGACCTCCAAAACGGCATTTTATTAAGGCACAAATCTGGGGAAGGGTACAGAAAGATTCCTGCTGCTTTCAGCGTGCCAGTAAGATCAGTGGTCTCCATCGTCTGTAAATGAAGGAAGTTTGGAACCACCAGGACTCTTCCTATAGCTGGTCAGCTGTCTAAATTGAGGAGGAGAACGGTGACCAAAAAAACTGCCAGAGCTCTAACACTGCTCTTTGGAGGGAGGGGAACTTTCCACAAGAACAACAATCTCTGCAGCAATCCACCGGTCCGGCCTGTATGGTACAGTAGCCAGACAGAGGCAACTCCTTGGCAAAAGCCACATGGCAGCCTGCCTTGAATTTCCTAAAAGGCACTTAAAGAATCTCAGACAAGGAGTAATAAAACTCTCTGATGAGACACATCCTTAACTTTTTGGCATTAAAGCCAGGCATCATGTTTGGAGGAAACGAGGCACCGCTCATTACGTGGTCAATAACATTACTACAGGGAAGCATGGTGCCGGCAGCATGGCTTGTACTTGTATAGCGCTCTAGTCCCAGGAGACCCCAAAATGCTCCACGCTACTTTCAGTCACCCACACATTCACACACCGACAGAGGTGAGCTACAATGTAGCAACAGCTGCCCTAGGCCAGACTGACAGGAGTGAGGCTGCCATCCAACCTGATAGAGCTTGAGAGGTTCTGCAAAGAGGAATGGGTGAAACTGGCCATAGATAGGTGTGCCAAGCTTATGCCATCATATTCAAGAAGACCTGAGGGCTATAATTGCTGCCAAAGAGGCATCAACAAGTAATGTACTGATGTGTATATATATATACTTGCAAAAATCTCCACAACTATAGTACAATTATCTATCTCCCTCTGGTTCCAAATGGCACATCATCATGCATACATGAAGGTGCATATCTGTTTTATAGGTTGTGGTGCAAACTGCTATTTTTAGGTTATAAAAATACACTTTAAGAATAATTATCTGCTTTGAAACAATAGATATGCTGACCGTAAATTAATTCTTAAAAGTGTCAGGTGCTCTGGTTCCAAAATATGAACATATTTGCTCTTTAAGACATCACAGGTGATAAAGAACTATCATCTGCAAGCCACAGATGTTTGCAACATTTCACTGCACTGGATCAGCAAACTGAGCTTTCTATTCGCAGTCATCTTAATAATAGCAGGGTCTAATTTCACTAATCATTTCTACTTTTGAATATAATTTCTGCCATGGTTGTGCTTTATTTCAATATTTTAAAAATGTAATTAAATACTGGCATGTTCAGACAGGTTGGAAGATGACTCCTCGCATAACTACACACCCATCCCCTTTCATTTCGCTCCACAGCTGGGTGCCAACGTTAATGTGCAATTGTCTGAAGCTCTGTTCACAAACTGCTTTCTTCAATCGTCAGAGGCGTGCAGCAAAAAACATGAATCTCACCATACTGTGGTAGGCAGCGGCCCGGTTGACGTATAGGCTCTCCAGCAAAGCCTGTGGGATGTGGATCTTATCTGCTTCAGCATAGCTTGAGACATTTAAGGCCTCACTGAATTCTCTGACAGCCTCCTCCCACTGTTGGTCTCGAAAGAAGGCATTGCCCTCTTCAAGCAAGTTGCACACCAAGCGGGTCAAAAAGTCCTGAGGGAGAGGGAAAGAAAGATGGGGAAAAGATCCACACAAAGCCCTTTTGTTGACTGACACAACATACAACATAGCTACGTTTTGTTTGGATATGTGCTGGTTAAAATTCTTCATTCATTTATTTAGTAGCTTTTTATATTTTACAGAAAAAAACGACGGGGATTTATGAAAACATTGTTTAGAACCTGCAACTTTATTGCAAATGTGGTGACAAAGGAGTTGGGAAAAAGGTGTATTTATAGCTGTTTTTCATCACCTCCTTAACAACCCTGACACTCACGATTTAGGAAGCCAGTTGCTTAATTATTTCAGCAGTGCAAAAGACCTAGTTGTGTTTGTGTTTCTGTAATGAAGCAAAGGCTTGAAAGAGCTGAAGTGCAGGCAGGCCCATTTTGGCACACAAACTATTATCAGCCCAATCAACAGTGTTGCAGTCCAGATTCTTTAGTTAGGAGGTGCAAGCAAAACAATGGCTACCTGCACTACAAAGCAGTGCATGATTGTGAAGTGGAAAGAAAATATTACATGGTTCCAAAACTTTTTCACCAATACAATTCTGAAAAGTGTAGCGTGCATCATCCAGCACTGTTTTCTCTTCAGCTCCATCCATGTTCCCATCAACTCTGACCGGTTTCCCGGTCACTGCTGAGGAAAAATATCCCCACGGTATGAAGCTGCCAACACCATGATTCTTCTTGGGGGACGGTGTATTAAGGATAAGAAAGCAAGTAAGCTCAACTTTGGTCTTATCTGACCAGGCCTTCTTCCATGTGTTTGTTGTGTCCACACATTCACCTTTTACTACAAACCTCTAAGGACTTCACAGAACAGCTGTATTAATATTAGGATAAAATGACATAGGTGGACCCTATTCACTAATTAGGTAACTTCTGAAGGCAATTTGTTGCACTTGATTTTTTTTTTTTTTTTGAAAACCATGTATTACCTTCCTGCCACTTCATAAATAAGTGCTGATCAGTGCTAGTCTATCACCATAAAATCCGTACATGTGATGACCTCCTAGTGGTTCATAACACGTTTGTAGGACAGAGTGTATAGCTGAATATGATGTTTAGACGTTCATTTTCCACACAGACAGTAGTGAAAGGTCATCCGGTGTAACTTCAGCAAGCATATGACCAAACAGCTGCAGATAAACACACAACAAACAAACTGGTCACAGCCACTACCTGGTAGGCTGCAGGATCCGGATAAGCCAAAGGAGACCTAAAACACAAGACAAACAACTCAGACTGAAGCGAAGAGATTTCATATCTGAGAAGAATCTAAATCAAGGCCAGTTTCACTTTCTGCCAAGGCGCCCTCGGTCTGCCATTAAAACAACTCACTGTATAAAAGCCAGGGCATTGCTTATCTCCTCCTTTCGTTTCTCTCGGGCTGAGTCCATGGCGCTTCACGGCAGAGCAGACCTTCACAGTAACAAAAGCTTCAGCTAACCGGTGCGGGGGTACTCTACATATTCATGTCTTGTTACTTTCTTACACCAACTACAAGCATAAATGTTATGGAGGCCCAACTTCAGCAAGACACACCTACCTGATAAAGTGAGCCAGTTCACTGAACCAAAGCAAAGTTTAAATGCGTGTCATAGTCGTAGAATAAAGATGGAACAGAGGTGCAGCTGCTGCGAAGTCGAGCTAATGCGCTAAGGCAAGAAGGACGAGCCTTCGTGTCTGAGGAAATCGTACTCCACGGTCTTCGATAAGTTTCGATTCCCAGCAGCGCCACTACAAACAGCTGCAAACCTCCCCGCTGCACGCGCACCAGAGCTGTCACGTGACCGCGGATACGCGGCGCCGCCAGTCCTCCGCGGTTTGTCACGTGATAACCGCTCTTTAAAATATTGGAGTCCAAAGCTACGATTTACGACTCACTCTGACTCAAATTCGGCAGAATTGATACACAGGAGGTGTTTATTCAGGGCCGAGCAGCGAAGCCTCGGGCCTTATTATCTCCCCCCCCCCCGAAACGAAGTGGCTTTTTGGAGGCCTAAACATATGCAAAAACTCATCTAACTTTTGCACAGGATTGTCCCACCGGTGAAATTTCTGTATTTCAATTCAATTACAAAGGAGCTTAAACTGAATTAGGCCATACCGGTATAACGTAGACATGTGAAATTTGGTAGACAGATATTCTGAAGCACAACATGGTGGATTAGTTGTTCACTGAAGCTCCTGTGCTTGGCCATCACATTGTACAGAGAGGAATCTACAGTACTGACCTTGGATAGCATTTGATTAGTCTAAATATTGCAGTGTCTGAAGTCTCTCTCTTCCTCTGTATATCTGTTTTAACCTAAGGGATCAAAAGTGGTCCACCAAATGTCCCATAGATTCTGAGCTAGAAATGATCCAGTAGTCATGAGCTGGTCCAACACTGTAGACTATTGCTCTGAATCTAAATCTATGACTAAGGTACGAGCTTCTTTGGGACTAACAGTGAGCACAACACAGATGGGGCACCCACTCCCCACATACCTGCAAGCAATAGAAAACCTATTTGGAATGCAACTGACTGCTATCTTTGTTTTTTGTTGTTTTTAAGTTGTTTATTTTTTACTTTGGCAGAAATTTCTTCTCAAGGAGTTTTGCTGTTTCTTTAATAATCTAACCCGGACAACACAATCGATCGAGGACACGTAGGCGACACATTAAAAAGGCTAAAAAATAAATTTAAAAAAATCTGGCAAATAGGAAAAAACTATATGTTTAATTTCCATTCTCATTTGACAAAATGTATACACCCCAATCCAAACATACAACTGTTAAATGTTACATTAGATAAGATTACATTTAATTCCTGATTTTATGAACATTTGGCATTGTCATTAACTCTCTCATAATCTAAAACCTTTTTAATCTTTGCTTTTATTCTAAATCTATACTGACTGGTTTATGGACAATAATATAATTTAGCCTAATCTTACTGCACAAAGCCTACTGGATATAATTACATTTTTATCTCAGATTATCCTTTCATCTTAATCCATTCCCTTATAGACAAAATTATTTTTAAAAACGTATGAAAATAACTTTACCTTCAGGTAGAAATTAAAGAAAATGTCATGGAGTTATATACTTAAAGCCTTTGTGTAAGGAGGCTTGAATATGATTGATTTTGACCCAAACAATGATGACATCAAATTAAAATATCAAAAGTTTACAAAGAAATGTGAAAGCTTTTGGTTTCATTTCACATCTCAGGTCTTTGGAAAAGTTGGTGGTATTGAATTCTTACTGAGAGGCAGATCAAAAAGGCGAAATTGTCTAATTTCCCCAAGCAAGTTCTAAAAATACTGGAAACTGATCTTGAAGCACAATTTCTTTTCACACATAGTTTTAATAACAGACAGATATTTGTCAATAATTAGTCATTGTTACACTTTATAGATTATCATTGCATCTTTTATCTTAGTATACTTTTGTTAACTGCATAAGCTGAAGGATACAACATAGTTAATACAGTAATTAAGGCAATTCCTTCAGCAATACTTCTATAATTGAAAGGTATGCTGACATATTAAATATATATTCAGAAACAAAGTGCTTTAAAGATTGTTATTTGTAATTTTCTAGAAGAAAATATGCAGCAACACATTTTTGTGGTCTGTTTTGCCCTCAATGTGTTTTTGAATCTAAGGTAACAATTAAAGGTAACCTTAAAGGTAACAATTCAATCATCATTTGAACTTCATACAAAGGTAAAAGAGGTTAACTTTTAAATCTTAAATTAAAAAAATGCTTGCAATACTTTTTATGCTAATGATTTAACATAGTTTATACCTTTTGTGACTTGATTGATGCATTAAATAAACTTTTCTTTTGTTTCCATCAAGTGGGGACATTTGGGACAGTTTACCAGCGAAACATTTTCACAAGTAAAATGATTTCTTAATGTAGTGCTAGCTGCTCTCCCGCGTGTTGTGCCCCACAGATAACCTTGTTCCTTTATTCTGTTTTTGTGCTTTAATTTTTTTATACCATTTTATTTAGTTTGTTTGACTGTTCAGATATACACAAATCTATGTGTATGTGTAGTTTTATAGCATGTGAGTTTTTAATAAAGAAAAATTGCTTCTCACACATTTATGTATTTTTTTAATTCTCATTTCTCAGATGGGCTAGTTGACATTTATTAACCGTTATATCACAGCAAATAATACTGTGGGCAACAAGTATATTTCCGCAATGATACTTCTTTTTTCTCTTGCTAGAAATGTGCAATGACACTGCATTTCCATTTATATTTGCATGCATTTAAATGATTTGTTGTGACTCTTTCCAACCATGCAGAAATAATGGGTGGCTGAAGATGTTTTGACTTACTGTTTTAAATTAGCATGTTCCATTACAGCACAAACCCAGACAGCATTTTTCGATATTTTAACAGGAAAAGCATTCAAGTTGAACTAAAGAGATGCTTAGTAGAACCCATTGAATGCATCGTTGTAGTCTAATAGAACTACAAGTCCCTTGTTTCTTCGCCCAGCGGTCGTCAAGTGGTTTAGTGTGGGGATAGTTTGGTTTTGAACCCGGCAGAGGCGAGCGGGAGTGTGAAGCTGGACTGAATCCAATTGTAACGAGAGTGTTGTAGTCACAGCGACGTAAGTTTATACAGTAAATATGAGTTATTTTGTTATCTAAAGTTGGGGAGATTAAACTTAAACCGTCAAATAGCAGCAATAAGCAGTTTGTGACCAAATGAAACACCCGAGTCACAGACATGCTCTGTTTCACGTGAAACCCTATCGGTGCTAGCTAGCAAACTAAGTTGTTCATGTTATAAACTAACGGCTCCTCAGTCAAATAAACGTTTGTACTGTTGCTATGCAAATACGTCGCTAGGTTTCTGACTTATGTAACTAGCAGGCAACGTGTTGCTGAGTGGGCAGTTGTCCGTAAGACAACTTCCCACGAAGCAATTCGGTGCTTGTCATTGTTAGCATTGTGTTAGCGGCGCTAGGTTTATTGTAGAAGTCAGGTGTTGGAAATAGGACATGTACCTTTATCAATGTTATGAGCTAATCAACGCAGATTTGAGGCCAGAACCTCGTCTTTATTGTGTTTTAAAAGAGTTGTTGTGGTGTCGCTTACAACATGAAGTTATTGTTGACGCTAAACAGGATATCAAGACATGTTCATCTGTTTATGTACAGTCCATGCATCAGAGTTTAATTTGAAGAGGAATAAAAAGTGAATAATACATTTGATCCTCAGGCATCCACATGGCGACAGACATTGTTGCACAGTTGGCCGACTCTCTGGCCAAGACTGGAGTCCAGGATGGAGAGTTGAGCTACAAAGGCCAGGGAAGGAAGCTGGACGATGCCAAGTCAGGTACGTATCATCAGCAGATTGCTGTATACCCTCGGTGATACAAACAAAAAAAAAAAATATTTGAACACCCCGCGACTTTCCAAGCTCTCCCTCTTAGAAATCATGGATTTTTCATCTTAGCTGCATGCCCACTGTGAGAGACATAATCTAAAAAATAAAAAAAAATCCAGAAATCACAATGTATGATTTTTTAAATATTGTATTTGTGTGTTACTGCTACAAATAAGTATTTAAACACCTGTGAAAATCAATGTTAATATTTGGTACACTTGCCTTTGTTTGGAATTACAGAGGTCAAATGTTTCCTGTAGTTTTTCACCAGGTTTGCACAAACTGCAGCAGGGATTTTGGTCCACTCCTCCACACAGATCTTCTCCAGATCAGCCAGGCTGTTGCTGAGAAAAATGGAGTTTGAGCTCCCTCCAAAGATTTTCTATATGGTTTAGGTCTGGAGACTGGCTAGGCCACTCCAGAACCTTGATCTGCTTCTTACGGAGCCACTCCTTGGTTGTCCTGGTTGTCCTGTCCCATGTGCAGAAAAACACCCACAAAGCATGATGCTTCCACCCCCAATGAATTACTAAAAAAATCATACAGTGTGATTTCTGGATTATTTTTTTTTTGATTATGTCTCTCACATTGGACATGCACCTAAGATGAAAATTTCAGACCCCTACATGATTTCTAAGTGAGAGAGCTTACAAAGTCGCAGGGTGTTCAAATACTTATTTTCCTCACTGTATAATTATTTGTGATTACTTGCATTGCACCATATCAAACAAGTATATACATTGGGGTGCAAATGCGGGAAATTTAAGACTCTATTATTTATTTGCACATCCCCACAACTTTAGCTGCCCTTTAGTGTATTGGGCAGTAAGAATGTACATCAGCTGTGGGCCTTAAGGGCAATTAAAAATGTTACAACTACACAAAGAAGGAGAATGGATGACACTTGAAATATTGTGTCCAAGCAATCCTGGCAAATGCGATATTGAACACAATAATATTGTGATGATAGTTGTGTTTGTGCAGCTCTAGTTGTTATCGTTCATGGCTCTGAACTTGACACCACCTACCCCTTTTACAGCGGAGGAGATCGTAAAGGACATCCAGGAGTTTGAGGGTTTACAGGCTCTCAGGATGGAGGGAAACACTATTGGCGTTGAGGCGGCACAAGCCATTGCCAAGGCCCTGGAGACGAAGAGCGAATTAAAGGTTCTGAGTTTGATACTTTTGTTAACAGTTTAGTTTTAAACATCACACTCATTGAAATCATTTTAAAAAATTTACATTTTGAGTTTCCTTTGGCTACATATGGTCTTACGCAGTAGAAGATGGCATAAAAAAAACCAAACATTGTCGACAACTCCCTATTTTGCTTAACCCACATTTTTAGACATAGGTTCATTTAGAGATCCACCAATCAGTCAACCAGAGATTGGAAGTGCAAAGCTCTACACCCACCACCCCCCACCCTCCAGGTCCCCTTTGTCCAATTCCTAGATTTTCTTTCCAATTAAAAACTACCTAAATCTGAGAACCTGCAATACATGATTTTTGTTTTATACATCTAGCTAATTAGAGTTAAAAAAAATCTGAATTGGCAGATCGAACCTCGAAGAAAACTGGAAACTATAATTGGGCAGGAAGGACCTGATCGGTGTATTTCTGAATATTATCTTTCATCCGTCACGAATACCTCCTGTATCTTTGGATAATAATTCTAGAAAATAGAATATGTTTTTTAGAGTTTGGTAACATTGTCTACATGTGTTTTCTTACAACCAGCGATGTTACTGGAGTGACATGTTTACTGGTCGCCTGCGTCCTGAAATCCCGCCTGCCTTGGTAATGCATTTTCAATGATACCTTGTAGATCTGTGTTTACAAGCCACACAATCTGTAGTTTGATCTGTCTTAGTACAGCATCTGTGTCTACTGTCAGTTTTTGTGTTTCTGTGTTGTAGAATTCACTGGGTGATGCCTTGATGCTGGCTGGTGCCAGACTGACCGTTTTAGACCTCAGCGACAATGCATTTGGGCCTGATGGAGTGAGGGGCATCGAGAAACTGCTCAAGAGCACCGCCTGCTTCACGCTGCAGGAGTTACGGCTCAACAACTGTGGTATGGGCATCGGAGGTGGGAAGGTAAATCATCAGCTTTACGGGCCAGGTAGCAAATGCTTTGTAAACAAGTTCTTCTTCAGTTGAATGTTGTTGTTTTGAACTCTTCAGATCTTGGCCGCCTCATTGATCCAGTGTCATAAACAGTCCCGTGAGAATAACACCCCCCTCAACCTGAAGGTGTTCGTTGCAGGGAGGAACCGTTTGGAAAACGATGGAGCCACCGCCCTTGCTCAAGCTTTCCAGGTACAAAACGTTCTCAGGTTTAAACTGTCTGCAGGATTTACAAAGAGAACATTATCAGGTCGAATGGTGTGAATAACAACTATTATAAAATATACATTTCTTGTCCTTTTAATATTGATGTGACAGTACACCTAAACCATTCTGGTTTTGGGTCATAATTCGGTACATGCTAAATCCAACTCTTTTTTTTTTTGTGCTTATTTTTTAACAGAAAATAGCCATCACAGAAACATAGACGCAGAAAATAACCACACTTGCTAAAGAGAGCGCTGTAAGGTAGCAGGCTATGTACAGCAAAGCAGGATTTGCATACCTTTTGGTTCTCTTTCAACAATGCACCCAATTTTATCTAAAATGCCATAAAGATCCCATATCAACCAAAAGTTTAAGCGCCAAATTAAGAGCTATTCAGTTTATAATTAGGCCTTTACAATGTGCAAAATATAAGCAAGTATAGACCTAAATAATTTCTCAGATTGTAAAAACACAAAATAAATACAGCCATAATAAAAAGGGTCTTTGGTCTTTTGCTTGTCATCAATACCAGTTATTCTTGCATTATTTTGGTGTGGATTGCTTTAGAAAGCATCTTCATTCACTCACTTGCTGTCATGACATATAACCAAGAAACGATTAAAAAGCATGCATCTTTTTCTGTACGAGGGTGGCGATCGCCTGCGAATGGTGTCTTCGCTTATTGCTTCTGCCTGAGCGATACCTGGACTGTGATGGTTTGGTACAAAATTTAGTACCTTTTTCATGCAGCTCATATTTGCAAACAACCTGACTGTGTAGCAGCAAGTGTAGCTGTTATATATTTACTGTCAGTCCTCTTGTTGAAAGGTTTTGCTATGCTTTAGATTGAAAATCATGACTTTACAACTTTTGTTTTGTATTGGGTTTTTTTCTAAGTTGATGGGCAGCCTGGAGGAGGTTCACATGCCCCAGAATGGTATCAATCACCCTGGCGTGACAGCTCTGGCCTCAGCAATGCAGCAGAACCCTGGACTCCGAATCCTCAACCTCAATGACAACACCTTTACTGAAAAGGGGGCTATTGCCATGGCTCAGGTACAGAGAGATTAGATAGTAGCCTCGTACATTAACCAGCCCATTAATGCAAAGGCTGGGTGATTTAGTAGTAGCAATTTATTTTGTTTATAAAAAGAGAAAATGTTTGAAATTGAGTTTTATGCTCAGTGAGCAGCATAGGTTTTCATTTAAAGGAATTTTGTTTTTATTTTTTCATATCTGCCACTTTATCAGAATAAAATTTAGTTTTTTTGTCCTAAAGGTCAAGGTGAATAATATGCAAAAAATATATTTTTAGTGAAATGTATTGTTGACTTTGTTGCAGAATATATTAAGTTAAAATTCTCAATTTTCAAAATAGAAAGAACCAAATCGAGTCCAAAGTCAATTAAAGCTGCAGCTGGGGTCTTAACTTAAATTGAATTGAATTGAACTGAAACACTGTAACACACTGATGTGTTTTATCTGTTCATCAGTTTGCATCCAAATAAACTAAAGAGGCATAATAGCTCTGCTGAAACCTTCTACAGATTACCTTTAGTTTTGCAAGAGAATTACAATTCAGATTACCATCACTGGTGCAACAGAATCAGTTCTACATGTATTGATATATTGCAAATGCTGTGTTCTCACAGGCCCTGAAACACCTCAACAACATCCAGGTGATCAACTTTGGAGACTGTTTAGTGCGACCAGAAGGTGCTAAAGCTATTGCAGAAACTGTGTCGGAGGGACTACCCATCCTCAAGGTGAGTGCTTGGTATATTTGACTCTCACAGCAGAGATGACGCAAACTGTCCTGAATTGTACCAACAGTTTGTTGTTCTTGGACCGTGTCGGCATGAAGGATTGGAGCCTGTGTATGGAAACCTCCTGAATGCAACATTGTCTCACAGTTGCAGTATTTGATCACCTCTGGTTTAACACAGGCAATTATTTCATCTTTTGCCTGTTAGTTTATTCTTTTACATCTATGAGTGATGAACTGTGGATAGTAGGACTCTGACAAAGGTGCCCTAACCAACACAAACACTCAAAGGATACATTATTTTTTTGTTTCTTTTTATAACAGCAAAATAACGATTGCTTTAATGAAATTCTACATGTTCGATAGAACATTCCTATAAAATTTTTAGAATTATTACTTCTAATAATCTCTTTTTCATTCTTTAAAAAATAAGTAGATTTGTTTGAGTGTAGGATGTCCATGTTTTGCATTCTCTGCTAAGTGAATGCTGTGTTACATTTGACAGGAGCTCAATCTGTCATACGGTGAGATTTCAGCGGACGCAGCTCTGGCTGTGGTGCAGGCATTGAAGAACAAGGACAAGCTGGAGAAACTGGACCTAAATGGTACAGATTTGTAAAACAGCAGCTCAAGTCTTTCTGTTTTGTGATGTTTTAAGACAAAAATGGTTGCTAAACTTTTGAAAATATTTCATTTTACTACTTATGTTCAAGGTGTAAATTAAAGGTCTTGTTGGCTTTCAGGTAACTGTCTAGGAGAGGATGGCTGCAAAGCTGTGAAAGACATGATGGAAGGCGTGAACATGGTTGATCTTTTAGGATCACTGAGGTAATAAATAAATCATTTAACGTTGTTCATGTTTATTTCTGTTTTACCCCCCATAAAAACAGCCAATCATACCTGCTGCCACAACCGATCTGCCCCTGACTTTTGAACCGGCCAGAATTTTGAACTTTACTTAAAAACATCAAAGTCCAAAGTGTTTCTGGCATTTTCTCAGTGATGATGAGGGTGAGCCTGAAGACGATGAGGATGAGGATGAAGAAGATAATGATGAGGATGATGAAGAGGATGAAGATGTAGATGAGGAGGAAATTGAGGAAGAAGAGGAAGAAGAAGAGGAGGAGGAAAGCGGCAGCAACAAGGTCAGATGGAACTAGAATGTGTGGCTTAAACAGAAATTTCTAATGTGAATAAATCAGAGATCAGGACAAATGTATTAAAAAGTATAAATGAACATAAAATTACCAGCTTTATAACATCCTGTTTATCACCATCTATCTACACTGAATTGGTTACATGAAACCTTAATTACTGGCATTAAAGGTTTCTTACTTTATTTTCTTTGCCTCTTCACCCAAAGCTATCCACTCCTGTGTCAGCACCGCGACCACCAGACGTCTCTTCTTTCCTCAGCTTCCCGTCTCCTGACAAACTGCTGAAACTTGGTGCCAAGAGAGCATTGCTAGTCCAACAGCAAGTAAGCAAACACAGAAATACATGAACAGCTGTCTACACAGTCGGTATACACATAAGCCATCTTGACCTGTTTCTTAGCTGGCTTTGGTGTTAAGACAGGATGCCATAGGAAAAGAACCCCTTCACATCGACGTCCTGCTCGTTTAACACTGCAACATACACTATTTGATCACCAGCTAAACAAAGGCTGCAACAGAATCAATGCAACAACTTAAATACCCACCAATGACACAATAATAGGATCACTTAGTCTCATGCAACACTGTGGAAACGCTTTATTCACCTCAGCATGCTGGATTCTTGAGGTGATCTACTTTCTATTTAATTCGGTGAATCCAACCTCTTGGGGGCTCTCACACAGCATTATGGTTTCATTCCTAGATAGTCCATTAATCCTGCTATATAATTAACGTCACGGGAAAATTAAAATGACCGTTCTTGATGCAGCAGAACACTGAATCCCAAACCACTGATTCTAGTAAACTCATACTATTTGGAACGGGAGAAAATCAAAAGCAACACACATACTTTTCCACAAAATGCACTTCGTGTTCTCTCTGTTAGACCAACAAAACACGTGTTTTTCAATACACCAGTATACACGACATGATAGGAAACAGTGTTGGAGCAGCTTTGGGAATAATGTAATGTAAACAGAGGTCTTAAACAGTCCTTGGTGTTGGTGAAGCAGGTTCCTCATTTCAGGGTTCCTGTGCAATCTGGAAAAGTATGGCATTATTTTTACACCTTTCACACCTGCGTATTAAACATTTTACACATCAGCATTTTGTTATTTAAGTAAAAGTACTGAATGCACGCTCATTCAAAGGTCAAAAAAGATAACACCGAACTTCACAAATTGTGCTTTTAGGAATCTATGTAAATATAACAGGACTATTTAAGTGGTTCAAAGGTGAATATTTAGTTTCGAAAATGTCCAGAATCCAGAAAAACTCTAGGAACTTGATTCTGGAAAAGGTTGGAATTTTGAAATGATAAATGAGTACAGACACTTTCATGTGTTTCTTTGTCTAGGTGGATGTGACAGATGCAAGAAAAACAGCTGAAGCCTTCTTGAAGATCTCATCGGTGTATAAAGAGGAGAATAATGATGTCAAGAATGCAGTGTTGGACACAATTGGTAAGATGCTGAATTTGGATTGGGCCGCCTTCATTGACAGGGGCCTTATTTTGTCCAGACATATTATTTTCTCTATTTTGTATCATAATGAATCTTCCCTTTGACTCCTAAAAGCAGGAGATGTCCTTAACCTGTTACTGGATCCTGTCTAGTTTTCCTGCCTTTTGTTCAAAACCAATGTCTTTTTTTTCTCATTTGTGAATTTACATCCCAGTTTTTATTTAGTTTTCAGCAGCTAATAATGGATTTAATTCAAGTATCTTAACGTTTCTAATAAAAGTTTTGATTTTAGCTGTGAGTTGATGTGTAGCGTTAATCGTACAAGCTTTCAATAACATTGTGAACTATCACCAGCTTATCTCAAACAGTGACGGTTTCAGCAGCGTTCCCAACTGTTGTAACAATATGTTTATAATCCTCACAGCTTTTCATCCTCCCCTTGAATTGAAGTAAATTGTGTGGAGGATGTGTGTGTGTTAAATAGATTTGTTTTACTCCAAGCTTATTTGTGTGACGTATGCGACACGCAAGAGGTGTCCCGTTATCTACGGCCTGAGTTTCAGGTTTTTTTGTTGAGCCATGTTACACGAAGGGAGCCCCGATAAAATGCGTTTTTCTCCTCACAGACACCCTCCTGAGAAAAGCGTTCAGCACTCCTTCGTTTCAAGGCTACAGCTTCGTGTCCATTTTGTTAGTGCTTCTGGGCCTCATCAAGGTGAGCTTTATTAAGTCAATACATTTGGTTTATTTTTGTCACATTCAATGTTTCTCTGGAGCTTCACTTCTCTGTTGGGTTCTTGTTCCCCATCTGTCCCACCGTTCTGCCCCCCCTGTGCTGCTCAGAGTGAGGACAAGATCAAGCCCGTGCTCGTTGTTCCAGGCCACCTCTATGCCTTGGAGCACGTCGTTCGGCAGGACTACTTCCCTAAAGAGAACGTGGCAGTGCTCGAGGCGTTCATGTCCCGGTAAGGGCGTGGTGAATGAGCCAATCAGCATGCAGCTTCCAGGTACAAAATGGCATGATTACTGTCCTCTCTTCGGTGGTGGTGGACACAAGAGTGGCGCTGAATTATTTTAGCGTCAGGGTGGGGGTGATTAAAACGCACCATCAGTGGAATGTAATTAAGCATACAGTGTCTTTCCAAGAGTATTCATACCCTTTCAAACCTTACAAAATGTTTTTATTCATTACAACAAACTTCTTTTTATTTTACTGACATTTTATGAGATGGAGCAACATAAAGCTTTAGGAAAATGATCAATAAAAATCTTTAAAAAAGAAATGCTGTTTTTTTGAATTTAAGGAAGCCACTTGCTTATTTACTCAGTATAAATCCAGCTGTTCTGTGAAGGCCTCAGAGGTTTGTTAGCAAACATTCGAGAACAAACGGCATCATGAGGCCTTGAGGCTCATGGTCACATGCTTACACAGCTCAGGTGTGGGAATCTCTTGACATGACAACTAATATTTGTGCTCTACCTGGCCTTTATGGAACAATGGCAAGAAGAAAGTCCAGCTTTCAGTTTGCTGCAGGGCATTAAGAGGGCTCAGCAGACACGTGGGAGAAGGTGTCTACTGGCAAAATGCTGTGTATGTTTATCACCCCAAACACATAATGCGTACAGTGAAACACTGTGGTGGCAGCATAATGCGTTGGAGATGCTTTTCTTCAGTCGGGACAGAGAACTTGGTCAGGGCAGTTCTGTAAAAAACAAAAACCTTTGCGGCAGAAAAACAGTAGAGCTTAGGACAGAGGTTCACCTTTAACAAGCCCCGGTAGTTGTTCAAGAAATACTTCTACAGAGTATTGGGGGCGTACAGAACATAGACTTTTTTTATTTTTTTAATCAAAATCCGGCATCATCTTCCTCCGATTTTATGACTTTGCACTACTTTGTGTTTGCCTAACCCATAAAATCCCTAAAATGATACATTAGAATGTGTGATAACGTGACAATTTGGAAAAGTGGAATAAATACTTCTGCAAGGTACTGTAGTGCCCAGTTTTATGCAACTGATGCATAAGAGTGTTGTTTAAATAATTGGGTAAAAAGTAGTAAAATCTGCTATCATCCACAGGAGCAACAAATCCTTGGAGTCTTGTGGAAATGCCAGAAACGGGCTCCAGTCAACGCTGCAGAGAGTTCGATCTCAGAGCTGAGGCACATAGACTGACCTTTATTCACTGATGGACCTTAAAAAAGCTGCACACATGAACCCAAAAATGTAAATAAAGCTGCACTTGGGAAGATCTCCATTCTGGCACAATTAGCAACATCACTGCAGTTCATTTGAAGCTTTTCTTTTATTAAACTTCTTGTTTGGACTTGACTTGAATGCATTGTGTTGGAAATGAATCTGCTCTTGTTAGGAACTCCATCTGTCCACTAAGTATAAACTGCAGGACAGCAGCGGCCGCATTCCTGCACTTATCCTCCAATACAGTCATAACACCGACCTGACCTTATCTCAGCTTACACTTTAGTGTGATCAGGAGGAGCTCTGACTGGGAGTAGCCTGAATCTTCACATTTTCTCAGTTTTATATTTAATGACTATCATATTCTCTAATTTCATCTAAAAATGTTTACTAAAGCCACGAATATGGTTGAAAATGATGTTGAGAAAATATCAGAGACCAAGGGATGGTAGGTTAAACCAATCAAAATGAGTTTAAAAGCTGATGTATTTACTGTCTTTTGTAGCCTAGGGTGGTTTGTAAATTTGATTTGCAAAAATAAAGTGTTTGATTGTTGAATGGCTTTGAGTCTTTGTATTTAAATTCATTTTCATTTAAAAATTGAAAAACAAATGTGCAAATAGCAAAACACCAGCAGGGGGGTTTCTCCCCTTTTAAAGATAGACAGAACAAACCAAGATGTGGATAAATGCTGAATCATTTTATGTGTCTCGTGTTCGGTTCTCTGACTTTGCTGAAAATGGAAAGCCAGTGTGTAAATTTTTTGAGTAGCGTGGAGACCAAGGGTCACACTACAGGAATTTACCAAAGCCTTATTTGCTGACGGCTGGACCGCAGTCTAGTATTTAAACCTCTCCAAGGGAACCGTTGATGTTTGATTCAGCTCTAAGGTAAGGTCTGTATGTCGGTTGTTGTCATTTTATTTTTAAATGACACCTAACTTGGGTTAGGTTTAAGTTGGATGTCCTCACCTAGTAAGCGGATGTTTAGATATTTATTATTATACATACTGTCTATTAACTATAGATGGATATTTTGAGCTTTTTTCTAATCAACAGTAAAACAGTTTGCCTGCTTTAAAAGCAAATTTAAAGTGGTCCAAACTCCAGCAACAGTTTTACTCTATAAAGCAACTTCTTCATTCTTTGATTAGTTTGTTCTACTTAATGCAAAAAATGTTTAGCAGTTTTGATCTTTCACATTTCCTAAAAAAACAAAGAATAGCCTCTGAGATGAGTGATTTCCAGAACAATCTGTTTTAAAATCATGAATTTAACGCACTTTACTGGCACAGATGCAGTTCTTCGCTGGAGTTTTCCTCCTCATTTTAACTTTGAGCGTAACCATCAAAGCAAGAAAATGTCCTGAAGAGTGCAGCTGTGATGACACCAAACTGACAGTGGCCTGCGTCGGCAAAAACCTGACAGAGATTCCCCTCGGTGTAGACGAGGTGAGGAATTTCAACCTTGCTTAGTCTGCTTTTTGCTTTTCTTTGAATCTCTGAATGAGACCGATGGGGGGGTTGTGTCTTTATAAAGATCATTTTCAATGAGTTGCATTTTTCCACCTTGTGCTGATTTCAGCCCTGTTTGTTAAACATGGTTCCTGTGCAGTCTAGAAAAGTCTGTAATTTTCACACATCTAGACTTGGAAGATTCTTTCCAGGTCCTTCCATCAAAGGGTTTGTCTGACATCCGTTTATCTCTCATCTATCAGTTTGTTTGTCCGACATCCATCCAATCAGCTATCCTTTCACTATCATCCATCTATCTATGTGTTCATTGATCCATTATCATTTATCCAACATCCCTCCCTCTGTCCCTCCGTCTATTAATGGCTTTGTCTGACATCCATCCATTAATGTGAACTGTATGTCTGGCCTAATCAATTTGTCCTTTCAACCATTCATTTATTCACTCTCATACATTGTTTACGTTTTTTGTTTTGCAGGTTAAATATTTAGTATTAATACTTTAAAAAAATTAACGGAAAACTCTGGTCTGGAATTTTGACTTGAAAATTTCCCGGAAGCCTGGTTAACTAATGATCTAATCTGATTTAACATGCTTACAGATAACGGTTAAACTGGACCTAAAGAACAACAACTTCCAGATGCTGCCCAGAGGTGCGTTTCTTCACACACCGTACCTCACCCAACTCAGCCTGCAGCGCTGCAGCATCATCAAGGTAAAGGAGGGTGCGTTTCGTGGTCTTGGTCGAGTGGTCTACCTAAACCTGGCCTACAACAAAATTGACATCCTTTACCAGGTGAGATGAGAAGGGAAAGAACAATGCTGTTTCCTTTTAGCGTCTCAACTTAGGTGGAACTAAAAGACCGCCTTTGTTTTATGCCTTGCAGGAGTCTCTTGATGGCCTCTCATCCTTGAAGGAGCTGCACCTGGACCACAATCATATCGAGGAGATCCAGCCTGGAGCCTTCATTCAGCTCGGCTTTCTCAGCATGCTTGCCCTCACCCACAACCACCTGGTTTACATCCCCAACATGGCCTTCCAGGTACTAGAAAACTCCAGGGTCATCACTAAGGCAGACACTGATGTAAATAAAGGTAGCTGCAGGACTCACACTGCTAGAGACATGATTGTACCATAATATAACTTGTCTTTCAGGGCTTGCAAAACATTAAGTGGCTTCGTCTTAGTTACAACTCCCTGAACAACCTGGCACCCGAAGCGTTTACAGGACTGTTCACCCTCAGCCGGCTCAGTCTGGATCACAATGAGCTGCAGTTCTTCCCCACACTGACAATGATGAGGTTAGACACTCCGTATTATCATTGGCAGAACACAGGAAGTTTCAATAATCTTAGGAAAATTACAGCGTTTGACTTAACACTACATACCAAAAGTATGCAGTCAAACTCCTTAAAGTTCTGTTTGAATTTATTAGCATTTTATTATATATATACTGCTATATATATTTTTTATATATATTGTGAAGCTGAAGGAAATTCAAGATTTTTTTTACAAATAAAGCGAGGCATGCATATGTATTCAACCCCACTTAACACAGACACAAAAAGTAAAATCCAGTAAAACCAATTGCCTCCAGAAGTCTTCTTATTACTTTGATTTTTATTCAGCATAAATCCAGCTGTTCTGTGAGGCCTCGGAACATTGATGCTGTTTGTTTGCTGCTAGTTTCTCTTCATTATTGACAAAAATTTATTTTTATTTGATCTGTTTGGGAAATCAGTTAAATATATGAAAACAAAGGCCTTTGTAAATCTGCTTCTGAGGTTTTTAAAGTATGTAAGATTTTTATGTTTTGAGATTTATTCAGACTAGATTTGTTCTTCCTTTTAAGGCTCCCTGAAGTCAAACGGCTGGAGCTGAGCTTTAACCCCATGACCTACCTCGGAGAAGAATCTGTCTTGATGGGGAAGCTGACACACCTCTACCTGGATCACATGTCCCTTCAGGATCTGTCAGATCAGGCCTTTTCCCAGGCCCGGCTCCTGTCCCACGTTGACCTTGGCCACAATCAGCTTCGATACCTGGAACCTCTCTCAGGCCCAACGAAATTGGACGTCCTCAACCTGACCGGTACACCTTTGCACTCACATTCTAGAAAAAAAAAGCTTTGACATGCAGTGTTAAAGGTTTTCCTCAACACTTAACAAAAATCTATCAAGGAAATGTATTTCTGTCATGCAGCAAAGTCACAGTTACCACATTTAAAATGTCTTACAAAAGTATTTACATCCCTTAATTTCTTTTTTCATTTTGCAAACACCAAGTTCAATGTATTTTATTGAGTTTTTATGTGGTAGACCAACAGAAATTAGTGCATAATTGTAAAGTGGAAGGAAAATAGTACATAGTACAAAGGATTTCAACATTGTGAACATCAGTTTTCAAGCCTTGTCTTGTCCAAGGTTTTCAATTAGATTTATGTTCATTGCTAGTGGTAGTTTGGAGTTGTTATGGCTGTCTTGCAACACAAGCTTTCTTCTTTCCATAATGTTTTGTGGATTGTAAGACTAG
The DNA here is from genome assembly GCA_036173005.1 of Crenichthys baileyi. Taxonomy (NCBI): domain Eukaryota; kingdom Metazoa; phylum Chordata; class Actinopteri; order Cyprinodontiformes; family Goodeidae; genus Crenichthys; species Crenichthys baileyi. Next base: position 257,576 of record JAHHUM010000904.1, read on the forward strand.
TAGTTGTCCTGTATTAGCTGTGGATATCTGCAGCTCCTCCAGAGTTAACATTGGTATCTTGGCTGCTTCTCTCATTAATATTCCTGTCAGTTTAGATGCACAGCCATGTTGTTGGTAGGTTTGCAGTGAGCCAGACGCTGTTTGTGTTGGTCTGTCACATAAAAGCTAAATCAATTGGACTAATGTTTGTGCTTGTAATGTGACATGGTGTGTGAAAAGGTTTTTAGGAGTATGAAAACTTTAGCAAAGCACTGTACAGCAACGGGGATTTCTCTTAAAGGCAACCCGATCTACTGTAACTGCTACATGCGCCCACTGAAGGACTGGACAACGATTGGAGGAGTGAGGCTGCTAGGAGCTTGTGCAGGACCACCTCATCTCTCTGATGAGCCGCTGCAGGGTGTCACTTCCTTGGATCTGCGCTGCCGCAGCAATGATGAAGAGGAGGAGGAGCAGAAGAATAACGAAAACACCACAGCCACTGCAAAGCCCAGGCAGACAGTCAAGTGTCCACTGAACTGTGAATGTGATGTATGTTTTTTTTTTGGTTTTTTTTATATTTATATACAGATGATTATTTCAAACAAAGGGCCACTTTTTAGTTTTATTGTAGAAAAACATGTTAAAATCCAGACTTGGCAATAGGACAATACGAACTTTGCTTAATTTTTGTTGAACAGATTCCCTCTTGCTGGTGTTTTATGCTTATTTTCCTCAGCTAGATCTACAGTAAATTGGGATAGTAACATTTTATTATGTTGACAGTTGAAAAACACTTGATGTACCGCAGCATTTATTTTCTCCCAGACTGAAGCCCATCATGCCACCTGTGAGAGTCGTGGTTATAACAAAGTCCCTCGGGGCTTCTCCCCCAGGACTCAGCTGCTCGATCTCCGTGGCAACCACTTCCATTTTATCCCCTCCAGCAGCTTCCCAGGCACCGGCCAAGTTGTATCTCTACACCTGGAGTTCTGCAAAATCCACGAAATCGAAGGCGGGGCCTTCCAGGGAATGAGAAACCTGCTTTATTTGTATCTGTCTGACAATGACCTCATGTCCTTGGAGGCCAAAACCTTTGCTGGAGTCCCACAGCTCACCTATCTTCACTTGGAGGGGAATCGACTAACACAATTCCCTGGAGCAGGTCATATTAGAGTTATTAAAATTTCAGCTGTATCTATGTAAGGAACCAAAGTGAAGTTGACATTTCCTTTTTCTCCCTGCAGCTCTGTCACTCGTACCAAATTTGTTTGTTTTACATCTGGAGCGAAATGCCATCTCAAAGCTGGAGCCCGCAGGTTTACTTTCCTCAGCTGCTCCTAAACTGATGGAACTATATTTGAGCAACAACACCATCAGTAATATTGCCAAAGGTGCCCTGAGTTTTGCGCTTATTAAAACGTTTCACCTGGATTCAAACCAGCTGACAGAGGTGCCTGCTGACGCTCTGACTGACGTCCCGCACCTGGAGGAGCTGAACCTGTCTCAAAACTCAGTTCGCTGGGTCGGGCCCAGGACATTCCAGGGCATATCACAGAGTCTTCAGAGGCTTTACATGGATCAGATGGGGATTGAAAAGGTAAAGGAGCTCTTTCAAAGAGGAAATAGTTATACTGAACGCCTACATTTTAAATGTTTTTGCATTGTGTTCTTCCTGTTTTTGATTACTGAACTAAAACAAAAAATGTCTGAAATTGCTATGATGATTCCTGTCTGTGATAAAAGTATATATCCATGTCTAAATTTTGTATCTGTGGTTAGATGTCAACGGAGGCCCTGCTGGGCTTGGGTCCGGGATTGAAAGTTCTGACTGTGAGAGGAAACCAGCTGAAGGAGCTTCCTGACCTGACCGCCCTCACCGGCCTTGAGATGATCGACATGCGGGACAACCCTCTGGTGTGTGACTGTGCTCTGCTGCCCCTTCGCAGGTCGGTGCACTTACCAGGAAGCAGGTTCTGGAAAAATCTGAAATTTCTCTGCTTTGGCGGTTTACTGGAAAAGTCTTCCAGGACATCCACAGCTCTGGCTAGAAGTTTCCATCTCCTCATTATTATCATAAGTGTCTATTTTGTGATTTTACTGATTTATTTCAAAAGCTTCTGGTATAATTTTCATCACAGTTGGTCGGTTGGTGCTTTTAGGGGTAATCCATACATTTCAATCAGGTGATGGTTTAGAGTAGGCAATTCTATAAATGTAAAATTAGCGTACTTTATCCTTTCCAAAGCCAGTCTTTATGTGTTTTGGATCATTATCCTGCTGGAACACCCCACTCTGTGTCCATGTGGGCTTGATTTTGATTTGAGGTGAAGTTACAGAATATGGAGGTTAGTTCTCTTCCTCTCCCTCTTCCTGATGATTCAGTGATGCTTTCACTACCATGCTTGACATTTGGTTTAATGTTCACAGGTTGAAAAGCTTTACGTAAACTTCCTCCTGTAATTGTGGCCAAACAGCTTCATCTTTGTCTCCTCTGATCGTAACCCTTTTTAAATAGATCTGGACTATCTTTTTGGAAAGCTGCACATTTCGTTGACCTTGAAGGTGTGTATTTGGAGTAGTGGCTTCTTTCCTGATCTCCACCCTCCTGGTCTATGATGTTGTCAAACTTGCTTCACTGTGGGCAGTGACATTGGTGTTCTAGCAGTTTCCAGTTTATGGTAGGCTTATGCCAACGAGGTTATTGGTTGTTCTTGAACATCTTAACTAATTTCCTGTCATCTGAGGGTCCAAGTTTGGGTCAGGTGTTGATATATGGATGTAACTAGATGTTCCAACAGAACGGTGATCCCAAACCAGAACTGGTTTTGGAATGAACAAAGCAGGCTAACATTATGCGGCTAATCATTCCACCCTGACAAACAGTGGCATTCAATTCATCATTAAATGCCCCAAATTGGTATGACATTCATGCCTGTTACCCACTGCATGTAAACATCAGACTGTATGTTCAGTCTGAAAAGTTGTCTAACGTCTCAGTTTCTTTGTTTTTTTTGGCTCAGGTGGATGGAGAGTGTGAATTTGGAAGTCTCAGCAACATGTGGTCACCCTCTCGGGCTTAGAGGTCAGCAGGTGGGGGACACCAATCTCTTTTCAACCTGTCCAGATAACACTACTGCTCTGGCTGAGGCAGCTGCTGTTGGACCCAGACCTGTAAAAATTAAATCCACCAGAGGGAAAACAAGGCCAGAAAAGCTCAAACTTGACAAACTACCCAGGGGCCAGCATCGGAGAAAGGCTGCGAAACAAAAGAAAGCCAAATACAAGAAGATGAAAAAGGCAAATAGAGGAAATTGAGTTTCTGTTGAGCCCTTTCATTGTAGACATGCCTTTGCTTTTGGTTAATTGTAGAATCAGGTTTTAGTAAAAACTGTGTAACCTAATTATAATGCAGATATTAGCTCAAAAAGGAACATATGTAGTAAATGGTTGGAGAACAGTTAAACTTGGCCTGGTCTGGGTCTTTTCTGGATCTCTCTTTGACTTGTTTTGCTGTCACTTCTCAAAATAAAGTTATGGGCACAATCAAAGCTCTAAAAACGTTTTATCTCTTACTGTGGATACTAAGCCTGGTTCTTTTTCAACACTGATTCCACCTAGACCCCCTTCTCACTCCAAGCACCTCTCAAAGGTTGGTGCCCCTGTATTCTGCTAAGATTACAGAGGTTAAGGCTGAAGTGGAGTCTGTTAAATCTGTTCAAAATCAAGGTTGACTAGCCTAGTTAATTTATTTAACTTCCAGTATCAGTTGTTTATAAGATGTCTAACATTGGTTTCTTAACCAAAGAATTGGTTATATAAATGGTGATTATAATCAACATTTAGTCATTTCACTATAGAGGCTCTCCAAGTCTGTACAGGTGTTGTTAGGACATCAGTGGACGGCTTCTTAAAGCTGCTAGCCCAAACTTTTTGCAGAATCAGTCATACTTTTATTAGATAGTTTGTCTTCTGTAGAAGAACAGGTCGTGGTTAATTTTTCTATTTGTCTTGCTATTTTGTCATACGTCATTATTAGATCATAAAAAGCTAAAAGCTGCCAACCAAAGACAAACTCCCACGATGTTCACATGCCTCTGGTGATGTCACATAAGGCGTGAGTAATTGATCTGAGTTCTTTTCAGTACGTTTGTGGTTTTCTTATTTTTCTTCTTGGTATTCACTTTTTTACCATAATTGTCATCCACTTGTGTTTACTTGTGTTCTGTACTACAGCTGCAAACGAAAAAAAAATGCTTGGATTTCAGGAAAATTTGGCAACAATAAAACACAAGATTTTTTTGAAGGGGACCAGGGCAGTGTGCAATGCTCAGATTTCACTATAAAATGACTGAATATTTAGAGGAAAGTTTTACTAGAACATTATAGTCTGGCCAGTGCTTTTCATTAAGTTAATTTTCAAGTCCCTGCAAAGTTTATTCCAGAACACATTACAAAGGCAGTAAAGGTGATTCTGAGCTATGGGGTAGTATTTGGCTTGGCTTTGGGGTCACCAGAGTCCAATTCTGGGGGAACTACTAAAGGCTGAACTCTTTGTAACTCAAACCCAAGCTGATTGAGTCATTATACTATAAGTGCTCAACTCGAGTCGTGCGCCTCATGTGCTGTCATCCACCAAACATACACAAAGGTTTTTCCATCGCATGCTTCTAAAAACATTGTATTGTGTGCAAGCCTGCTATGAAAATGGATATCTCATTACGGAGATTTGCTTTCATTGTCACTGCACAATAGTAATCGGGAAAAGTAGTATTTAAAGTAGATTTTAACAACATATATGGAGTCTCCATATGCATTTTCATTCATGACCAGGTGTGAACGATGACTCAAGGTCATGCTGATTATGTTTGCTGTGGGGTTCCATGGTGTAATGGTTAGCACTCTGGACTCTGAATCCAGCGATCCGAGTTCAAATCTCGGTGGAACCTGACTTTTTCCTTAAATCATTCTACCATCATCTTTTACACACTGATAAAATGTAATTATATTTACATCATGGTTTCATTCACGTAACCCAAATTCTGGGAAAATATTCACCCAAAGTACTTCAATTAGAAACAGGTCAGCGGAAATTGTCGTTCCTTCCGGGTGAATAAGCCTCCCCGATTATCCAAGATGGCCGCAGCGATGGATGTTGACACACCGAGCGGTACCAACAGTGGAGCGAGCAAGAAGCGCTTTGAAGTCAAAAAGGTATCTTTCTTTAAAGCAGCTGAGGTCAAATTAAATAAATGTTTTACGTCGTTAGCAGTGGCAGAAGGCTGCGAGCTTCTACAGCTCAGTGCTTCCAGCAGCCTAAGCTCCCAAGATAAAGCTAGCACTAGCTACGAACCTGTTAGCATAGCACACAGTGAATTTGAATGCGTCATACCTATAGGGAAAATACATTGAAACTTCTATCTATTGAAAGAGATAACAAGTCGTTACTAGCTGTACAACAACTATATTTAGCGAAACAGATAAACCGCCAGTGACTAAAGATAAATTAATGCTACCCTACATGCTAATTTAGCTTAGTCAGCTACCTTCAACTGTCGAGATTTCAAGCTGGAAAAATACATTAGTTCTGTTATTTTTTGTTTATGTTTTGTCTTGACCTTTTTTGTAGCCTTACCAAAGTAATTTTGGTTTGATATATAATGAATCAGCCCGTGCTTTTGGTTTCGGAGGCGTTAGCATTTTTGAATAGGTTCTTAGCCTTCCTAAACAGAAGTTAGACGCAATCTCCACTTTCATTCTGATAACACATTATTGTTTCTGACGTGAGAGGTGGAATATTCTCAGGTTTTAATGATAATGGGTTATACATTTTCACACATTTGCATTGAAAGATCTTTAGGTGATGATATACAGAAATTCCTCCCTGTATTATATTTCTTATACTGGTCAGGTTGAACGTCATGGCCACCTGCCTAATAGTGTGCCCCTGAAGGTGTACTGTCGGATCAAGCACCCAGGTGGTGTTAGTCATGTAAAGCTGGGCACACAATACACACATTTCAGTCTGAAAAGACTTGGAGTAAACACTAATAATCTGGTTTCAGCAGATTTAAAGACTGGACATCACACACCTGATCGTCACCGCCGTACCTGAGGAAGGATCACAGACTACATGATTTGTTAAACTAACTAAAGCCAATTAAGTGCATCAAATTCTCACAAGTGCGATGTTATTAAATGTTATACCAGTTATTTTCACCAGGTGTTCACTCTTGACATTCCTGAACCATTTAGTTTATCCTGCTAAAAGAGGCCATTAAATTAAGATGAATTGTGTGCTCTTGACACCTTCCTTTTAGAACCAACATTGACTTTTTTCAGCATCGTTTGCTACAGCAGCTCATCCTCTGGATTGGACCACACAGACCATCCTTTGCATCTTAAAAGACAATTTTCATTATTTGCCATATCTGTTAGTGGTCATAATGTTAGGCCTGATTGGTGTATATGTTTATGTGCTTTTACGTTCTCGTTGTATGTCAGGCTGTGTACTCTAGACCATCTAGAAAATTGTCCCCATTTCTTTTGGTCCCCAGTGGAATGCTGTGGCGCTGTGGGCCTGGGACATAGTGGTGGATAATTGTGCCATCTGTAGGAACCACATCATGGATCTCTGTGAGTTCACTTGAACCCGACATCAAACATCTGTTTTCAAAGTAAATGATTTTGGCGCTCCTGAAAGCTTTTCCCGTCGTCCTGCAGGTATAGAGTGTCAGGCCAACCAGGCTTCTGCGACATCGGAAGAGTGCACCGTAGCCTGGGGTGTCTGCAATGTGAGCGTGCAAATCTACGACTGCCTTTGAATTTGTCAGGATGTTTTTACCTTAACCGTTTGTTGTCAATCATTTCTCATGAGGCCTTTTAAGATATTTAATATCTTCTCATGGAAATTATTAGTCTAAATCATCTGCACTTGAAATTGCCTCAAAGGTAAAGAAAATGTTAATATGGGTCAAACATATGGCAAAAATAAGTTTATTTTGGTATTATTGACAATAACGTTTTAGAAACTGAGCACGGCATAGAACACCAAGAAATTTCACTGTATCATTTGTAAACCTAACTTAAAAAATTGTTTTATATTACTAAAATCTAACTTTTTCTTAGCAAAATATTACATTTGATGAGCTTTTTAGTAGAAAACTATTGCATGTGTTTGGCCCCTAGTTTCAGATTTAAACATTTGAGCTCATTATTCTAGTCCTTGGTCTTTGGGCACAAATTCATTAAGTACTATGGTGATTCAGAACGTTAGAGAGACTTCTCAGGTTGGCAGAAAAATACAAAATAATTATCAAGTTGCTTCCATTCTGGGTTTTAACTCGATATATATTTTTTTCCCACAGCACGCCTTTCATTTTCACTGTATATCCCGTTGGCTGAAAACCAGACAGGTGTGTCCTCTGGACAACAGAGAGTGGGAGTTTCAGAAGTGAGTATGATCGGCTGTTGTTGAGTATTCGGAAATAATTTGTAGATTTTCCTCGGTTGCTGATCTGTAGCCTCACTGTGAAGCGTTTGTTAATACAAACAGCTGTATTGATGCCACATCATCTGTCTCTGTCATGTCTCCACAGATACGGACACTAGCTGTTATGATACTGATCTGGTTTATGGCTTCTGCGAGCATCGTTCTCTCTACCTTTGTATTTCCCCCTGCTTACCATACTAGATGTTGTTTTACACATTTGTTTTGAGATTTTTCAAGCACCTAAATAAAGAGTAATGTTATCACAAACAGACCCTGGATTGGTTGCACTAGATGGCTTTCTAATGGGACAATGGTTATATTATTATGAAACACACTGTGAATTGAAATAAGGTTCGGCATGTCTATGAACCACATTGTGGTGGACAAAATCCTGAGTGTCCTCAGGACTCTGTGTCACAGAGCAGTAATCCTGTGGCAGAAAGCCGGACGAATCAGCAGGATTTTAGGTGACCTCCTAACCCACTGTTTGTTTAAAGCAGATTCATGGAACATCTGGTTCCGTATTTAGTGAAAAAGTACATAGTATTAGGGCCAAGCTAAGAGATTTTTCTTTTAAATTACGAGATTAAAGTCGTAGTTTTTTTGACAACTCTTACGAAAAGCACAGTCCTGCATGGGTTTAAATGAGGAATGTTCAGCTTCTTGTGAAGTTATACTTTAGTATCGGTTTCACAAATAAAGACATTCTTAATCTTTTAGCACATCAGCATCAAATTATAACAAGTATCTGGACTTAGAAACGATTGTGCATATGACTGTTTCCAAGAAAGAAGAACACAGACTTGGAATAAATTGCTTGTTTTGTGGAAGATGAGCAGTCATTCTCATAATTAAAATAATATCTCTTAGCCTGGGTATATGCAATCAGGTGGAGCCTCTTTGAATAAAAAAAAACAATTTCCTGGGTTTATTTGTAGATTTATCTGCCTGTTCATTTTAAAAATGAGCTTTGTCCTGCAAAGTGGTCACTGCACTGCAGCTTGGTGTTGATGGTAAAGGATTATTTAAGGCACTTTATGGTGTCATTCCCAACACCGGCAGTTACTGGAATCACAAAAATTTCTTCAAACCCACTTCAGCCAGAGATGCCCAGTACGTTGCAGATGTTTTCCCAATCCTTCCATAGTATGAAACATACTGGTAACCTCATTTAAAAACTAAAGATTGATACACCATTGGCTATGGTTCAACTGATTTTTAAAAATTACTGTAACTATTGGTTTTTGAACTGTTCCTAGAGTACAGGTTATGAGACTAATTCAGTTTATTTTGTAGATTATTCACGCAATTTAAATACCTAAAGGGAAGCTAGTGGAGCTAATATTTAAGTCATGCTATTTACAGGTCCAATGTCAGTAAAGGATGGGTTGGCATATGTAGTAAGAATGGAACAGAGGAAGCTGAGAAACTGGTTTAGTTCAATGGTCAAAGAAAGCAACAAGCTGAAGTTTATTGGGTTTGTATGTCAGTAACTTCATCAGTGAACTTATTACCCTCCTTTTCTTTTATATTTATCACATTTTAAAGTCTAAAGGTAAGTCGTCCACCTGAGAACGTAAGATTTTTTTAATCCCCAGAAATGATTTAAAAACATTTGTGAAAACAATCCTAAGGTAATAATTTCTGCATAAAATGGATAATTCATAATGGGAAAAAAAAGCCAGTAGCACCAACTCAAATGACATTGGTAAATCTGGATGGTTGTGCCCAGACTGAGGTGCTTCAAAAAAAATCAGCTACATAAACATCTCCTTAGCAAAAATTGGGAGTTTTCATTCGCATTAAGCAGCAAGTACCGGATACCCGCATATAGTAAATGCAGCTAATTCAGTTCAATCCTAAATTTTCAGTTTTTCACAAATTTTACTGCAAAAGCCCTAAACTGATGTGAGACCACAGTGGAATGAGGGGGCAAATTGCTCATCAGCAAGCAGGCGCTCCTACTTGTTTAAATTTAATAAAAGGTATATTTAATATCAATTATTAATTACGTAATTTCAGACCTCCTGATTGCTCATCCGACCCAGTCCCACCAGCAAACCCTTTACCCGCCATCCTCTGTGCTTCATCTTTCCCAACCGCCTCATCCCCTGAAATGCACCCTGTAAATGCCCACCATGGGATTATTATATACAGGTACAATTTCTTATATAGGAAGCAAAAAAAATACACAAACGAACTCAAGGACCTGCCTATTAAGATAGCATAAAATGCAAGTTAGAGCTATAATAAAACCTGTTTTGCATCAAGAGGTTTTTATTGTGAATTTTTTTTTTCCAACAGGGTCAAACATCAACATTAGTACTTATCAACAGATCTGATAACAAAACACATTAATACCTGTGTGAGACTTTCAGGTGTGTTCAGAGAGGAAACCAGGGGGAAAGCTTTACCATGTATTAGATGTTTGTAGAAAGGCTAGGCGTTAATGAAGGGGCTCTCAGTGCAGCTCTTTCAGATGGAGGTTAAGAAAAGTCAACCAGTGGTTAAATAAAGTCCTGGCTGAGACACGTCTGTGAAGGTACTGAAGAACCAGACCTGGTTCTGAATCATCGCCTTGTTCAGATGTCGCTAAGTGCTAACAGGCTGATTAGGAACATTGTAAAAAGTTGCGCAACGGTTTTTTGTAACACTGCACCAGTTGACACATCATCAGCTCCCCACTTTGAACTAAACACAGTGAATAATTGTTGAAAAGCGGCGCTCTCTGGATTGTTTAAACCACTCGGTTCTGGTCTCTTTCCCACCTATGGCTGTGGGGGGGCTCCGAACTTGGCACTCAGCTTGGTGACCAGGGCCATGATTTTGGGGTTGTTTTGATACTTTGAGATGTTGGCCGGGTTCTGCGCCACATCCTGGAATGCAGCCATGACCTCAGGGTCCTGAATTTGGACAAGAAAAACAGACGCTGTCACCTTTAAAAGCCACAGTCCGCCACAAAGAACCTAAAGCTCGCTATATACGGGCCTTTTACACAAAGCTTACTACATATATTGTCTTAAAGAATGTGCATACCTTAACAAAAATTTCAGTTATTAAATAAAAGTAAAACTCCTATAGATTGATGACAGTGATATATTCAAAGCATTTGCCCTATTAATTTGGATAATTATAGCTTGCAGGTAACAAAAAGCTAAAATTCAGTTTTCATAGAAACAGAAGCTTCAACTTTTGGATGCATCCCTGCTCCAACGCATCTCAATCAAAACGGCCTCCTCAGAGCTGAATGACTGCATGTGGATGATGGAGATCAGCCATTTGACTCAGGTGTATCTAAAAGTTGTGGGACAGTAGCCCTGATCTAAGGAGTATTGTCAAGATGAAGATGAGCTGAAAAACACTGTCGAAGCCCCTTGGGCTACCTTAAAGCCTCAGCAGAGCCACAGGCTGGTTGCCTCCATGCTACGCTGCATTGATGCAGTAAATCAAGCAAAAGGAGCCCAGACCCTAAATGCCTTTACTGTAGTACATAGACAATTGTTTCAGTTCACTGACATTTCTGGAACAAAACCAATTAGCTGTAAACCAAAATTATCAAAATGAACATCTCAGATATATCACGGTGTGTGCAATGAATATTAATAACTAATTTCAACTTTCAGTGAAATTACAGAAATAGATTAACTTCTTGATGTTATTCTAATTTATTTAGATGCACCTCTAGTCCCGTTGCTTATACCACCATGGTGATTTAGTGTCGATTGATTCGCTGTTGGGTTTAGTGACTGAACTCTACAGGACATTTATGTAATAGTGACCGTTTCTTTTGGAAATGTAAAGCTGACTGATTATCCAAAAGCATGAACAAAACAATCTTTTTTGGTCTACCTACAACCAAATGAGTTTTCCCTTTAGAACTGTTTGGATTGCAGCATTTGAGTTATTTCAGAACCCTTATGGTCCTGATTTTATGACATGGTTGTTTTAAATTCTCCAAATCAAAATAATTAACTCCAGACTTAGAAGCTGAGCATCTTTGAACATGCGACCGAGGTGGTTTGACATGAGGGATTCGTGTTAAATTTGGGAGTCACCTTCATGGCGTTGAGCAGTTCAGGATCCTTGAAGAGCTCACCCAGACCGGGCATACCACCGGGGGCCCCGCCCGGGAATCCAGTAGCTCCTGCAGAAGAACAGACCCAAACTGTGGCTACACTGAACAGAATGATCACTCTGATCATGTTCATGACGTTCAGAGGAAAGTTAGCCGATGATTCTGACAGATGCATCACTCAAAACACAAATCCATTAACAATCACGTAAGGAGGACTTCAGGTCAAGAAACATCATCATACTCTGTGTAGCAGAAAGAAACTGTGCACCCATCACGCTTCCACTCTTACCTGGGAAGAATCCTCCTCCAAACTGCCTTGCTTCCTCTTCCTCCTGTAGTGAAATGGAAAAGGTGAGGCAGATTGAGTGGATTGTATTCACTTAAAGAAATTTCCCTGACAGACTCACCCTCTGTGCTCGTGCATGCTCCTCTCTAGCTTTCTTTACGCGCTCCTGTTTCTCTTTGATCTCCTTCTCTTCCCTCTTCCGCTCATATTTGCGTCTGTGCTCCAGGATTTTATTGGCCTGACAAACAGCAAACGAATGGAAATTAAGCAGATTTACCATTATTGGTGTTGATCCCTGTCTGTAATGTTGCAAAGCCTTCATTATTCCCTGCTTTGGTACCTTGGGCTGGACTTCCTTCAGCAGTGCACTAGCGTCATCATCGTAGTCAAGTTTACAGGCTGTGGCCAGGTCTTTGGCTGCCTCCTCCCAGTGACCAAGCAGCCTGCGCAGACAGACACAAAAATCACAAACAAAATGTGTAGCAAAATGGGCAAACCTTTGCACATTTTGACACAATACAACTGCTAACTGCATTTTTAGTGTGATAGACCAAAATTAAACCTATTGGGATACATTGCTGTGTTTGACTTGTCTGGGAACTCGAAAAAGCCAACATCTGATTACAAAAAAACGCATAGCTATGTGTTGCAGAGGTAGCATCATGCTGCGGGAATGCAGCAAAACTTCAGGATTTTATTTGAATTTTGCTTCTACTTCGCAATGATGCACTACCTTGTGTTGGTCGGTCACATAAAAACCATTAAACACACTGAGGTTTGGTAATGTTCGCAAATGAGAGTTTCTGCATTTTTCAAAATGCTTTTCTGATTTGAATATACAATATAATCCCTGAAAACGCTTGAATAACAAGTAGTCAGGTGTGATCATCTGAAGGTTCCACAAATCATGAAATACCACCAGGCTGAAATGACTTCCAACGTTCAGAGTGTCGGGTCAATTCACTGCTTTGCTGGGCCATCATCTAATTTGTGAGGTAAACGATCTACTACAACTCCTAGCATGCATTGCAGCTCTGACGTCACCAACAGAGGTGATAAATAGCCGCTGAAGCTAACGCTAAGGGACATTTCCAGCCGTAGTGTGCCGAGTCTACGCGAGGAGTCAATCTCTGGAGAAATAAAAGCTCACTGGTGGCTTTACTTTTTATCCTCCACACTGGCCATTCCAGGAAGAGCTTGACAAAGCTGGAAATCTTGTCGATATAAGAGGGTCCGAAGGTTTATATCCCGATCGAAGATTGTAGCTACCCAGGCGAAGGTGCAGAACCCAAAAGAGGTTTTTCAAGGAGACAAATTTCCTTGTTTGTTTCAGTCGACTGTCAAAGGTTCTTCATAGTTTCCCCGTTTGGACAACGGAGGAGAAATTGACCACTTTGAGTTGTTCACGGACGTGTGACTACTACAACTAATACAAACCCCCTTTCTTCATACCTACAACCCATCCTCAGACTCGCCGTTCTGAAGTAATTTTGTTCTTTTTGTTATGAATTTGATAGTTTTCTTGCTAGTTCGGGCAGGGTGAGGTGTAGATTAAGGTGATCTAGGATCGCCACAGTTAATCCAATGTATTAACTTGGTTGTGTATTAATGTTATTGAACTGCTCTGCTTGCTGTTCTAATATTCTACTGTCAACACTCAGTGCGCATCCTTATTTCTGGTTATTAATTTACCCCTTTTCGTAGAACAGTGCGTACTCAATTAGGTGAAAGTTGTTGGACCATAATAGTTGATTGTAAGAGGGACTATTGGTTTAATAGATTTTCACACATAAAGACACAGCATTTGGGTTTGTTTTGTGTAAGAGTGATTATCTGTCAACTAAGGTTAGTGTTCCACAACATTCGGTAAAATGGTTGACAACACAGTGACCCTTAGCGTGGTTTTGGCTGATAATTCTCAGTTATTAATCACAATTAACTAATTATAATAATTCAGTGCTGTGAGTCCAATAATCACAACACCAGAGTGTATGTCTGGTATCTATGTGTAAGAAATTAGTTTTGGGTAGAATTGTTGGTTAGAATGTATTACTTCTACCAAAACAAAATTGTGAAATTGCCATTTTTATCTTTTTTTAAATGAGTAAAATGTTAAAAATCAAGGTTTGATGTGGGAAATCAAAAAGAATGCCATTAAAATTTTTAAGCAATTTAAAAATGACTGCATATTTTAAGCATTATCAAGACCTGGGAAATGATAAAAGCATACACTATTTTCTTCAATGATACACAGGAACCCAGAAAAGAAAAAAGTTCTAGCAGTATACCCTTGCAAGGTATTACATCCAGGTCCACAACATGAGGAAGTATAATGTGCCAGGGACCTGTTGAGCTGGGTTACATGTGTCAACATCGTGGGTTTGATGATGTCACTTGTAAACAAGGAATAATCCCTCTAGGAAAACAGACAGTAGCTGAGCAGCAGAAGCTCTCGTGTACCTGTGAGCTTTGCCCCTCCACTTATAGGGCTGTGCAGAGTCTGGGTTGATGCTGATGGCTCTGTTGCAGTCTCTGATAGCTGCGTTGGGTTTCTGCATTTTAATGTACACACTAACACACACAGATAAAAACATTTAGAACAGGAGGCGTTATAGATCTGAATGAAAATACACCCCTGAGATGCTCACCTCGCCCTCTTGGCGTAAAGAATGGCTACACGAGGGTTCAGCTTGATGGCTTCCGTGAAAAGATCCAGCGCTTTCTGAAGGTCACCTGGAATCAAAACGGAGGTTGTGAAGACAATGAATCCCTTTTAGTCTTGGAGATCCTTTTCATTCCCTAAGCAACCGAGTTAATTTCTCAAAGACTATAACCAACCTTCTCCTAGAGCGTTGATGGCCTCAATCTTCTTCTCATTGGCTTGGTCCATCATCTCCTCTGTAATCTGTGTAAAGATGTTCCGATTAATCATTTCAAGGCAATGTCTGAGTGAACTGCTGAGCTAACACATGAGTGAATACAGCTTTAGTGTGAGTACAAAGTATTCATTGGTATGAGAGAAATATTTTACCTCAGTGTTTTCAGGTTCTCCCATTTCCTGCGGCTCATCTGTGTCCGGCTCAATCACTCCCTCATTGTCGATTTCTAAAAGAAATAAGCATCATGTCTTTTTTTCACCCCAACGTAGACATTCCAGGTACTCTTATCTGTGTTTGTCAGCTTCCTATCCTGTTATCCTCCACATATCTGAGGTCTGTCCATACTAAGAAGCCAAAGATTTTATACAAATTCTTGGCTTCCTGGGCTGTACTAATACATTGTACTTTAATGTATGACAATAAACTGCAAACAGTATTCCATTTAGCTAATTAGATATGTCAATTACAGAAAGCTGGTTATAGACATATGGAGCAAATAGGAAATAATGATCTCAAATGTCAGCTTATGAAAGTTTTAACATGCATTACATTGAAATGGAACAGTTCTTTCTTCAAAAATATGCTTTACGTTGATGACATTGACAAAAAAACAAAGGCGGTGTATAGAGGCTGGCCAATCTATCGGTACACCTGGTATAAAAGAGCCTTTAAATAAATAACTCGATCTTTTTGCAGGAGCATAATCTCACCAGAGATCCAAACAACATGTGGCCAAATCAGAACAGAAAGGGTTCACTAGACACAAAAATCAACCTTCTGTGATCATCTCAGTCCCCAGACCCAAATCCTATTGAAGCTGGTGGGGGGAGCTGAAGACAAACGAGCATAACAGAGAACCCAGGACTCTGGATGATCTAGAGAGACTGTGCAAAAATTAATGGTCAAAGATTCATCTCTCTGTAAATAACAGGAGAAATGCTTTTCTACTGGCAAAAGGGGGTGGTACGGCGTATTAACAGCAGGGGTACCAATAACTGTGTCACCGGTAAGTGCACAGAGTGAGTAAAAGTGTGGGTCACACTTAATTTGCCATTTATCCACTAAAAGAGCCTCATTGCAGTGATGAAAGGAGCATAGGAATCTCTTCAGTACCTATTTCGCTCTCTTCGGTCTCAGAGTCCAGAGGAGGCACAGGCTCAGGAGGCGGCGCTGCTGAAGGGGAAGGACCACATGGACAGCCACCCTAAACATCATACAACACCCTGTCACTCATAGCTGTTCTCGTCACTTTTCAAAGTGTTTTTCATGAAAGAAGAAAACGTTTGATTAGACGACGATCTGCACGTCACCTGGCATGAATCCTGCTTCTTAGTCGGAGCAGGGATATTGGCGCCCATACTGTGAATCAAAATCATGAGGAATTAGTAAATGATCAAAGCGTCCACCCTTATTTTTCAATCATTTCATGGTGCTAGATGCAACAAAACCTTTTTAATTGATCTATGAGAATATTCTAAACCCAGTCTTTATGCAATGCTTCGCAAAAGTATAACTAACCTAGAAATCTTTCGCATTTTATCCTGTTACAACAAACTTCCATGTATCGCATCAATGTGAGGCGATAATTAAGTGATTTGAGTCTGTTGTGGTTGCATAGACACATCTAAAACTTGCAGCCCTTTGGTTCAGATCGAAGCATATAGTTCAACCCAAAATTATCCATACCCCTGGCACATTTAGATTTACAGTTATTTCCATTCAACAAAGAAGTTCATTTCTGACAGGAAATGAGACCGGCATCTCTCAAAACATAAGAATTTATAAAAAGGGTATCATCTATTAGGAAACAAATGTTTTTATTTACATTTTATTTGAAAAGATGGCATGTATAAAATGTATATCCTTACAGCAAAACAACCCTTCTTTTATTTGCTAAGCAGCCGTTTAAATACTTCCACTAGTGTGTAAATCATTTATTTTTGGTGATGAAGTCCAAGCCTTTTAGGTTGGAAGCTTCATTGCCATCACCCTAATCTTTAACTCCCTCGATCAGATTCAAGTCAAGACTCTAGATGGGTCACTCCAAAATGTTAATATTACTTCCACTGAGAAGAAATGTCACATTAAAAGACAAACTCCAAATCTGCCAGGGGGATGAATCCTTTTGGGCTTAACTGGATTCCCAGAAGAGTTACAGGTGTCCCCGGAGCAAAAGGTGGTTCCAGCATCAGTTTAGGGGGGGCTGAACACAAATGTATGCCACACTTTTAGGATATGTGTTGCTGAACGTCACAATTAAGCACTACCTTGTGATGGTCCATCCCTTGAAATAACAAAATATGTTAACAAAATGTTTAATAGGTAGGACAACATTTGCAAGGCAGTGTATTGCTACAAATTCCCACCCATAGATAAAAAGGTGTAATTTGGTTTATGGTATTAAAACTGGAAAAACTTCTACGGCAACACTTTAAATCCTTCACAAACAGCCCTATTAATCTCACAGAGGCCCATATAATGGTTAAGGCTGGTTTTGGGACATTTTTAAATCAAATGGGTGTTGGCCATTAGTCTCTGCGGGTGGTTTGTGTTACAACAACACACACAAACACTAAAAATGGCTACTGGTTTTTACTGGAAGGTGGGCGGGTCAGAGCACGTGGTCAGTCCGCAGAGTGTTAATGACTTAAAATATTATTGTGAAGGAAAACAAAGATTGTGTCTAATTGTTTCCCCCAGTAAAGAGTGAGCCATCGCGGGGTTGATCAGCAGTTATGTTTCAGAGACCCTGACCTCTGCAGCCAGGTGCGGAAGAAGCCCATTTCTGGAAGGTGCAGGATTCCTGGATTGGACTCGCACAACTGCACGAAGCCCTTCAGCTCTGTCACTTTTCGCGGGTCCATGCTGGCGCGTCAAGGTCCAGCACACTGAGCGCTGCGAGCGGCCTGGAAGCAGAGAGAAACACAGGCAACAATTCAGCCAAGTGGGGCTTTGTTTATGCGCTGAGCTGATTATGCCCTCCGTGATAAGCTAGGTAGTGCTAGCATGCTGGCACGTAATTAACGTGAGCTACAATCTCTTGTTATTTTATTCATCAAACAATTTTGTTAAACCGAAATATAGCCACAAAGGAGACTTCAAAACAAATACATTAAGAACAACTTAAATAAATATTGCAATAGCTGAAAGCGAGAACTTTCTGGAAATGTGGATCAGTGCGTGACGCGCCGACCTTTTGACGCATGAAAACAACGCTGCGATAAGCACCGTCATTGAATGAAATTCAATATTGCATGCTTTTGGGGAAAAAAAGTAAACAAACCTGATTAAATATGTTCAGAGAAGAGAAGCACTGCAGAGGAAGGTTGCAGTCGTTTTTTATCGCCACAACACTGCTTCACTGGAGACGGCGTCGCTTCTGAGTTTTATTCAGGCGAAAAGTCGGACAGACCGAGAATATGTGGGTAAACTTTGCCCTCGTCGTAGATTGTCAGGCAGATTTCACCGGTTGGCATTGGCTACATGTTCTTAATAGAGATTAGTTTCATTACGAACGCCAAAAAATATGTTCTATGTTAAAAAAAATATGTTTAACAAGTATTGCTAAAGGATTTTAATATAATTTTGCTTTAAAACAGACCAACAACTCCTGGACCAGGAAGAGGGAATCAGAAAGAGGAAGGATGCTGATTGATTTTGTTATTTTCATGAAAAAAACGAAATGAAATGAGAATTTTGACTTTGTATAATCCCCCCCTT
The DNA here is from genome assembly GCA_036173005.1 of Crenichthys baileyi. Classification (NCBI taxonomy): domain Eukaryota; kingdom Metazoa; phylum Chordata; class Actinopteri; order Cyprinodontiformes; family Goodeidae; genus Crenichthys; species Crenichthys baileyi. The sequence continues at coordinate 276,007 of JAHHUM010000904.1, forward strand.
TTTTAAGTAATTTTTGAACATTCTACAGCTTATTCCAGGGGATACCATGTGGTGATCTCAAGCCATAGCAGACATCTTCCAGCACCCGACAACAGCCTCAGTAAAAGTGAAAAGTTCAGATGAGCTAAAAATGGTTCCTATTTCCCCTTTCTGGGTCATTGAACAGTTTTCTAGAAAGTCTGCCTGAAGGTCTGTTTTAAGGATTCAGCGATAAGGAAGAGGCTGGGCAAAAATCAAATCCGATGAGTTTCACTGGCAAAACAACTGCTGACTGAAAAGGACAAAAAGCCCCCCCCCCAAATTTTTTTTAAGACTTTTGGAATAATGGCAATGTAATGGTCTGTGTCTGCTTTGCTTCTTCATGACCTGGATGATTTGCCGTCATTGATGGAACCATAAATTTTGATCTCTACCAAAATGCCCAACCATCAGTTTGTCACCCCAAGCTCATGTGCAACTTGGATTTTGAAGCCGGACGATGATCCAAAGCAGTCCAGCTTGTCAACACCAAATGGCACCACAACAAAATTAAATTGTCTTAAATCCGATTTAGATCATGTATTGTGTTCTGAAACAGTCTGTTCATGCTCAAAAACTCTCCAATGTGGCTGAATTAAATCAATTCTACAAAACAGAGTAGGCCAGAATTCCTCCCCAGTGATGCACAAAGACTCACTTCTTACAAACGAACATAAACATTTGAAAATGAAATTTGATAATTATTTTGGCTATCTTTGTAAACCATTAAAACATGTTTGATAATCTGAAACATTGATGTGCGAGAAGGCAAAAACAGAACTAATCAGTATGGGGACTGTATCAGTCTACATAACCCACACACGCTGTATTTTGTTTAAATTAAATTTTTATTTAAAAAAAACTATTCAGCAGCATCTTAGCAAATGGCTGTTCAGATGAATGTATGGTGCCTGAGAAACCAAACTCAGGGCAGGAATTTCCCCATGCGAATGAGCGTGGCTAACAGAGCAGCGAGCTAGCAAAGGCAGCTGTCAACCATTACAGAACGGTTACTTTGGATGGTTTTTACCGTAGGGAGGTTCAAACCTACCTGCTGCTGCTTTGTGTTTGGATAGAACCTCTTGTTTATTGGCTGGTTCTGACTCCTTCTGTCCCCAGCAGGACGTCATGCTGTGAAGGATCCTCGGTGTCCTCCAGCAGCAGCAGCAGCAGCAGCTTTAATAACAATGTTGTCCCCAGCCTGGAGCTCCATGCGGTCTGCTGTCAGGCTGCTGCCGCGGCGGACACGGGCTGGAGGTGGGTCACAGCGCTTCTGATAATTCATCTCATTTATCTGACAGTCAACTTCTACTAAACTCAAACACAGACAGCTTGGTTCTGCTTTTACATGCATACAGTAAACGTCAGCATACTTGTAGAGTTGTACTGTTCTGACAGGCTTCACTCTGGATATTTATTTGGATCTTCATTCACAGGATTCCTTATCTGTCTTGGAACGTTTAAAAAGTCTGGAATTTTGTGGATAAGAAAGAAAATAAGAGTATTGAATAAAAAAATATGTATTCCTGTGTTTCCCTCTTTATGTCCTTTCTTGTATACTCCCTGATGTTCTTCTCCCTCAGTTATGCCCAGCCTTAATTTGTTCCTTTCTTCCTCCCATGTCCTTCCTTCGTTTTTAACATGAGCTTTGGTTTTTCACTCATTTCTGATTTCTTTTAATGGCTTCCTTCTATTTTTCCTTCCTTTCCCTCATTGTTCATCCTTCCTTGCATCCTATCTCTATTCCTTGCTGGTGTCTTTCCTTATGCCTGTCCTTTCTCCTTTCTTTCCTCATATCCTTACTGCCTTTCATCGTGTTCTTCTTTTTCTCTCCGTTGTCCTTCCCTCTATCCTTATTTTCTTGTTTTATTTGTTCTTTTCTTATGTCCCCCTTCCTTCCTTCCTTCCTTCCTTCCTCCATTCATCATTTTCTTATTTCCTTCTTTGTGACCTTCCTTCTCTCCTGGCTTGTCTTTCATTCTTGCTTTTCATGTGACCTTCTTGCTTCTTTCCTTCTTTCCTTTCTTATATTGTTTTTTCTCCCCTTCTTTTCTTGAGTCGTTTCATCTCTCCTCCCATGTTTGCTTCGTTCCTTCAGTCCTCCCTTCGTTCTTTCCTTGTCTTTCCTTCTTTCCACATGTTTCATTCAATCTTTCCTTCTTTCTTTAAAATCAATGCAAAAGATTAACAATCCTGTAAAAACTGAGTCTGAAAAATAGTGGAATAACAGTATTTCCTTGTGTAATAACGTAAAGTTGATAGAAAAGTCTTAAAAACCCTTTTCAACACTGACTTAGAGTCTTGGACAGAATAAGACACTCAAAGAAGTCCAGCCCTGTCAAATCTGTAAAGCCAGATCAACTTGTTTAAGAATCAGTTGCAATGGTCTTGTTCCAAGTAGACAATCATAGGATCAGCTCCTTGAAAGAACCCGTAGGACAACCTGAGCTTGATCTTTGTGGTCAAGCAACAGTTTTCTGTTGAGATGTTGCCCATCGATGGCATCTGAGACGGGTGTCAGAACTACACCTGCTGAGGTCCAAATATGGGTTCCAGAGAATGTCGAAACAACAGACTAATCTCGGACTAGATAAGGAGTCCTCCTATCAGTTTTATTGTAGCAGTGTGCTGGTGGTCAAGTCTTCGGACCCATGGTGGCTCACTTTTTGTTCTTTCTCTTTTATTAAATTCTCTTTTCTTCCATCTTCCAAGCGTTTCCTTTCATTTAAGTCAGGTATTTAAATCATCAGATTATGCATGGAAGCTTTCATTTAAATTTCATTAACAGACATTAACAGAACTTAAATAAAGTTTGACCTTTAATCTGCTAATAATACATTTAAGTCTCATTTCCCTTTGGAATCTCAATTTAAGTAATGATGATTTGATGGTTCATTATTCTGTTTTTGGTTCTTAGTTAATCATTAACATAAATTACTGAGATTACTTTACAATTATTACTATTATCCATTCATAATAATATACTCGATATAAATCCATGGTTAAACCGAGCTCCAGGGGAGGAATTTCACCATTTGTTACAGCTAAAACGCACCTGCTTGTTTAACTGCTTTGTAGACTGGTTTCTGGTTAGTGTAGAAGCTCCAGTTAGAACTTCAAGAATGAACATGTTTTACCTTAATCTAACTAATCTTAAAACCTTAAAACAAATGCTTTAGATCATCAATGAAATAATGTTTTGCGTTGTTTTGGAAAAACCTCTGAAGTGTTTAGGTTCTGGTCGTTTTTTTGCACCAAACCAGCCTTGTTAAACAGTGCCTAAAAGAGTTGACCAGAAGGCATAAACTGTAGATGTATTTAGTGCGATAAGTCGTCGATGTGTGTTTTCTGCAGGTTGCATATGGTGCAGACATATTTCAATGAAAACAGGAGGTTTGAAACCAAAGACTGTCCCATCTCGGTACCTTGGGCAGCCCAGCCCTTTCACTCATCCTCACCTCATCAAACATGGTGAGTATCTTTCATGCTTAGATGCAAGCTGGTCCTAACTTTAAATAGTTAGTCAGGATTTCTGCTTTCTCTGCTCGTCAGGCGAGGTGACCCCAGGCGTAACCCAGACAGAGTATGAGCTCCGCAGGCAAAAGCTGGCCCTGCTCATTGAGGCCCACACAAACACGCTGGGACCTTCTGCTTCCTCTGGGAACCACGTGGTCATCGTTTTATCCCATCCAATACGCTACATGACCAACGACATCCCTTATCCCTTCCACCAGAACCAGGTTCATTTTATATTCCATACCTGCTGAAGAAAACAACATTCTACCATTCCTGTAAATCCCATCTGGTCCACACCTCTGCTAATTAATCATCTGCCTCACATTTCTTAGGATTTCCTCTACCTCACTGGCTTCTTGGAGCCTGACAGTGCCTTGGTTCTTTATGGGAGGACTCGGCCAGACCAGGCCATCTTGTTTGTCCCACGCAGAGATCCAGGGAGGGAGCTGTGGGACGGTCCCCGGGCAGGAAAAGACGGGGCAGCTGCCTTGACAGGCGTAGAAAGAGTTCACAGCATAGAGGAACTGGGTCTTGTGTTAAAGAGCCTTAAAGGTGAGTGGATATAGATGTACAGTGGTGCCATAAGGGTCCACAGCTTTATTAAAGGTGCAGTAACCCTGATTAAGAAATTGAGTGTATCCTTAAATTAAGAATATTTTGAAGGATCTTCTGGGCCCGTATTCACAAAGATTCTCAGAGTCCTCAAAGAGTCCTCTCAGAAAGCTCCGAACTTAGCCCAAAAACTCTTGGCAAGGACTCCTAGCTTAAGAGTGATTGACTTCGCTGCTGAGAGCAACTCTAAGCGAGGAGACGACAGAAACTCCGACCTTAATGAGGAAGTGTGGTTGACCCCGTTGCTAGGTGTGACGCTGTCTTCTAAGAGCTGTGATTGGTTGCTAAAAGAAACAAAAAAACAAAAACAAATTTGCTCCAGTTATTGATTATGATCTCCATTTTGCCCTTTTACATACATACAGTAGCTTGGAAAAGTATTCATACCCCTTGAACTGAAGTTTGGGCAAACGTTTCAGTCACTAGATGTGCAAAGCTGGTAGAGACATACCCTAAAAGACTTGCTGCTGTAATTGCAGCAAAACGTGGTTGCACAAAGTATTGACCCAGGGGGGATGAATACTTTTCCACAATGCCCTTTTCAGTAAAAAAAAAAGAAAATCATGTATAATTTTCTTTCCACTTCACAATTGTATACCACTTTGTGTTGGTCTTTCACATAAAATTACAATAAACATATTTTATGTTTGTGGTTGTAATGTGACAATATGCGAAAAAGGGGTATGAATACTTTTACATTCCACTGTACACTATATTGCCAAAAGGGAGGGTCACCTCCCTAAATCATAGAATTCATATGTTCCTCGTGCAGAAATCCAGCCGCTAGGCATCCAGAAAGAAAGCGTCGCTCTCAGGATCTCACTGAATTCCAGCATGGTGTGACAGGATACCACCTGATCAAAGACATCAGAGACATCTCTGCTGCTAAATAAATCACAGGCCACGGTTAGATGCATTATACCAAAGTGCAAGAGATTGGGGATGACAGGCGCCGAGATATTTTGGACAATTTCATGCTCCTAACTTTCTGGGATCAGATTGGGAATGGCCCCTTTCTGTTCCAACATGACTGTGGACAAGTTCTTAAACCACGGTCCATAAAGACATTAAACCCCTTTTCACATCATAATTTTGCAATAAATAAAACCAAACCCCTTCCATCACAGATCATTCTGTCCTTTACATCATACAAGAAGATACATTGAGATCATGGGCTATGTGAGCATTCAGATCATGTAGCAGCAAATGTGGAATCAGTTGGACGTGACTTATAAATTGTAGCCTTTACCTGAGGGAATTTCCCCAGGGCTGAGCTCTGTGTCACGATCCTCATGCAGGCTATCCAGAATGCAGCCTGTGCTTTAAATACAAACAATGTTGTTTCACACGTTCCTCAGCATGTTATAATCCTGATCAGATTCTGCTGATCCAGATATTTCTCAGATCAGATGGACACTTTAGGATGATATCAGGTCTCTGATCTGTGTGCACCTATGAACTGAAAAGCTAATGAAGCCCGCACAAATCCTGACTTCAACCCAATGGAACATGTTTGGGATGAATTAGAATTAGATTAAGAGCCAAGCCTTTTAATCCAACAACAGTGTCTGACCTCATTAACGCGGTTCTGAAAGAATGATCAAAAATACCCATAAACTCACACCTAAACCTTATGAAATGCCTTTCTAGAAAAGTTGAAACTTGTTTAGCTGGAAAGGGAGGCCTGGCATCATAATAAACCCTACTGATTTGGAATGATTTGTCCCTCATGCTCACATGTGTGTGCAGGCTAAGAAGCGAACACTTTTGGCAATATAGTGGATATGTAATGCTGTGTAATCCTTTTTGCATCCTTCTCTTGACTGATACTTTTGCACAGTGAGATCCTTTTGGTCTTTTGTAACCTTTTGGCAAACTTTGGGTTTAGCAAAAGGATGAAAATGTCTGTAAAATGCTACTAAGACAGCTGAAGTTTACTTCAGATTCATCCTATTCACAATAATTAAGAGCTGGTGGGAACTCAGGAAGACTAAATGATGAAATTAAATCCAGTAGCCCTTTAAACAGTGTGCACACCTATATAGTTAGGTTGTTTCAGTTTTTTTTTTACAGAAAAGTGGCGCTTTAACTGGAATATGTAAGTCTTTTAGAGTCACTGATGGATGCAGCAGTAATATAGTAGATTTTCATAATCTGAGACTATAAAGATAACTGGGTTTGTGTTTTTCTGCTCCATCAGATTTATAATAAAATTCTACAAGTAGATAGAGTGCTGAAAACATGATTGACATTTTACAAACAAAAATTCAAAATCTCACTATTTGACTTTTTGTTTACTCTTATGGTCCTCTCCTTTTTCTGTAGGAACTCAGCTCTGGTATGATACCTCTCAGCCGGCCCACTCTCGGCTCCACCAGGCTCACGTGTTCCCCTTGCTCGAAGCAGGTCCCGTTCCGCGTTCTCTCAGACCCCTCTTACACTCTCTCCGGGCGATCAAGAGCCCTGCAGAGGTATCGCTTATGCAAACGGCGGGTCGGATCACAGCACAGGTGTGTCAGGTGTTTCATGTGCAGCATGTTTTTCTCAGATTTGGTGCAATTGCATCAGCAGAAACATCCATTAACATTGTTTTCTCTCAGGCGTTTAGGAGGACGATGGCTTTATCACAAGGCGACGTCGACGAGTCGGTCCTGTTTGCTAAGGTAGGTTCTAGATTCAATGACCTCTGCTGTGTCCTTAATTCTTCTGTAATTTGTTGACCCTAATAATTTTAAGTTGTTGTTAAAACTTGTCACCTAGAGTAGAAAAACTTCAGCATTCAGAAGAATTCAGAAGAAGTGATGGTTTTTTACAATGCTGGGAAAATGTATTTGCTACCTTACAGATCTCATCTGTGTTCTCTTACGCCTAAATGTTTATGGTTGTCAAAGAAATTTTTAGATCAGTTATTAATGATCAGTTTTTGGCTCATTGTCATTAGCCACATGCAGGCCTGATTACTCCCAGACTCAAAACAATCATGTAAGCAGAACCTGTCTGACAATATGATGAAGGCTAAGAGATCTCGAAAAGCAACACATCATACCCAGATCTAAAGAAATTCAAGAATAGCTGAGAATTAAAGTCATTAACAGATATCAGTCTGGAAAGGGTTAAGAAGCCAAAAGAGTTGAACTTTTTGGAAGGTTTGCATCCCAATGAATGTGGCGTATAACAAACACGGCATATTAGAAAATTGACAGCCAAACATGGTAGTGGTAGCGTAATGATCTGGAGCTGCTTCAGGACCTGGATGACTTGATGAAACTCCGGCCATGGGTTATGCAGCAGGACAATGACCTGAAGCACTTTAGCAAGTCCTACTCTGAATGGCTCCAAAAAATAAAATGCAGGTTTTGGAGGGGCCTAGTCAAAGCCCTTTCTTAAATCTGAGGGGACTGCTATGGTACAATTATGTTCAGATCGTTCATGCTTAAAAACCGTCCAGAGTGGCCAAATAAAACAATTAAGCAAGAAGAACAGGACAAAATTCTTCACAGCAGATTTCCAACTATTGTAAAAATTTCAAGACAGTTTTTCCCACCATTTGTGGTTCAGAAGTTTAATTTTAGAACAAAATACTTTTTCTCAAGGGGCCAGCTTGGTTTGGATAGGTTTCTAATCATGATTTGAAAACAGCTTTTTTTATTTAGCCATGCATCTTTGTGTGGTGATAAAATTAGTTAAATGATCTGAAACACTGAGGTGTAAAAAACAAAAACAGAAGAGAAGGGGGATAAATATTTTTCCACCTCAATGTAAACCTCACAAAGACTCTCTTCTTATTTTTCCAGTTTGATTTCGAGAATCGGATCCATGGTGCCAACTTCCTGGCCTACCCCCCTGTGGTTGCCGGAGGAAATCGGGCAAACACGCTGCACTACATTAACAACAACCAGATCATCAAGGTGATCCTTACGTTTGAGGCGCAGTTAAGTCTTGCTTGTTCTAAATAGTAAGTGGCTGCTGTTCAGTCGTGGCAAAACGTTTTTGCAGTGATAAAAAACGTTCAAACACAGTGGTTAAATGCCGAGAGATCAAATGTAAAGATAAAAGAAATTAATAGTAATTGTTTTGATGAGAGGAAAACGTTATATCAGGATAATTAACTCAGAAACACAGGTTTAGATGTGAAAGACTCCGTCTGAAATCAGTCTGTAGATCTAATTAGGCGAATGGTTGCTGTTAAGAGGGGCAGATGGGATTGAAATCGATGGTTTTGTACATTTAAAATGACAACTTGCAGAGAAAAATCTGCAAGCATTATTACTTTGCATAAAAACGACCTGACATGTACAGAAGCTGCTGTTAAAAGTATTTTACCTGAAATAACTATGTTCTGGATTATCAGGACATTTAAGATGAGAGGCTCACTTGCTGTGAGGGGGGGCTCTGGAAATCCGTATCCAGCACGTACCATGACAATCTGCAACTGAGGAGGGAGCTGTAGAGTAATGTTGCCACCAGAGCTTGTTCAATGTTAAGACTTCTGTGAGAGCATCTGCACAGCCAGTGACAAGCAGGGCATCCAACAAGCCACTTGTCTCCTAGAAAAGCATCAAGAATAGAGAGAATACTGATGGGGGTACCAGGATGGACCTCAGAAGACTTGGTGGTTCTCCACCGTGCAACATCTTCCAGCAGTCCAAGCACTGTTTGCTGCTGATGTTTTTATGTTCCAGGAACTGTGTCACAATCAAAAGTCAAAACAAGCTTTCTCAAAGTTTTGGCTCCGTGGTCTGGAAGCTCTCCAGATCCTTATCCCAAATATTTAAACCGCGGGTCAAGATTCTGAAAGCAGGTGGACTAACTCCGAACACTAAGATATAAATATTGCTTGTTTAACCGACATTAAAACGTTTCATGGAGACAATAAACAAAGTAAAAATGTTTAGGTCAGAAACATTATTGGACTTCCCTGCAGATAAACGGCAGTAATTTAATGAACAGACTTTACTTGCAATATGCTTGTACAATGAAATTGCAAACATTAACAAAAAGGGCACAAAAAGACAAGATACAGTCGTTAAAAATGTAAATAAATAAATAATCCATTAGAAAATGTTTTATTTAGGCATATCAGAAATGATACGTACAGCTGAAACCAGATATTTGAGCTGCTGTTTTCTCCCTGTCTGACATTAAATCAGATTAAATAGCCTTGGAAAGCCCAGTTGATGATGTCATGACTTTCTAAGCTTCTGATAGGCTAATTCAAAACATCTGTGGAGGTATTTTAAGTCAACACCTCAAACTCACTGACTCCTTGTGTAACATCATGGAAATCTAAAAGAAAATCAGGGAAGATGTTAGAAAGAGAATTATTGACCCAAACAAGTCTGGCTCATCTATGGGTACAAGTTCCAGAGGCCTTTACCAACATGTGCTGAAAGGCCACTCATACCTCTTTTCCATTCCCAGCTTCACTCTGGTCTACCTCATGTGCTGTGCAGAGTAACATAAACTCTCACCGTCGCTCGTTATGTCATCTTAAAACAGTGAGGTTGTGGACTCCAGACCACCCTCCAGTCCACAACTCAGGGGACAATGGCCACAAATGTTGTTATGATTTTCAACCCCCCGGCACAGCTTTTGGTTTACCCTCTGTGGCCATTGTGGTCTATAATATTTTTGTAGTCACTCTGGAGTTTTTTTGAGCTCCTCCTGGCACTGCTGCGTGCGGTAAAATCTGTGGCTTGTTATTCTCTCCGCTATCTCAGTGAATGCTTTCTCATGCCGCAGACATATGGCTGACCACACTCATGGCCAATCAGTGAAGAGCAGTCTGTTCACGTCACATTTCAGCCCTGCTCAGCCCCCGATGGGACCTGCCCATGAGCAGGGACCAAGAATGCAACAGCAATAGTCGCAAAACCGTTAATGCCTATCCCATCTGTGAAGGACGTGGGGTGGCAGCATCATGTTGTTGGGGTGTTTTGTTGCAGAATGGACTGGTGCACTTCACAAAATAGATAGCATCGTGGGGAAAGAACATTATATGGAAACATTGGAGCAACATCTCAAGGCATTTGCCAGGAATTTAACGCTTGGAACCAAAAGGGTCTTCCAAATGGATATAGACCCTAATCACACCACCAAATTAGTTACAATGTGGATTAAAGAAAATTAAGTCAATGTTTTGGAGTGACAATCAGAAAGCCCTGATCTGAGTTCTATCTAAAAGTTGGGGACGCAGCTGAAAAGGTGTGTAGCCATAAACTTGACCCAGTAACACCAGTTCTGTCAGGAGGAATGGGCCAAAATTTCAACAAAGTATTGTGAGAAGGAAGAAGACTCAAAATGCTTCAACCAAATCACGCTATTCTACCGAATACTAAAGAAATGGAAGTAAATTATGAGTTCAAGCATAATAATAAAAAAGATCTGTCTCTTATTATTCTGCCATTTAACATATTTAAATAATGTGAGTAATCCTAACAGACCTAAAGCAGGAAACGTTTAGTCATATTCAATTTTAGACAACAAGAAAAATGGGTTATGTGAATTTTTGTAAAGTAACGTAAATATCTGATTTCAACTGTGATTGTCTTATGTATTTTCAATTAGGACAGAAAATATTAAAAGTGTTTTTCGTTTGTCTGCTCTTTTTTTGTTTTTACACTAAGTAGCTGCAAATTTTGATTCTGCAAGTTTTTTCTCCCTGTATCCTTCATCAGGATGGTGAAATGGTTCTTCTTGATGGTGGCGCCGAGTACTTTGGTTACGTCAGTGACATCACTCGAACGTGGCCAGTGAATGGGCGGTAAGTGTGACAGAATAATTTAAAGGTTTAAGGATGAACCAAAGACTTGAAATAGTTGCTAATATATCACTAAAACAGAAGATCTAGAGAGAAAATTCACCAACCGTTGAATAATCTGAGGTTTATTGTTGATATTTTTGTGTGTTTTAAAGTTTTGTTACCTAAAAAAGGGCGAGTGGCAAACTTACTTTAGCGTTCTGATCTTCTCACTGTCCTGCCAGATTCAGCCCCGCCCAGGCTGAGTTGTACGAGGCCGTCCTGGAGGTGCAGCGCTCCTGCTTGTCTCTCTGTTCCCCCGGCGTCAGTCTCGATCACATCTACAGCACCATGCTGGCACTGTTGGGACGCCAGCTGAAGCGCCTCGGTGTCCTGAAGGCTGGCACCAGTGATGCTGATGTGCTAAAGGTAAAATACCAGAAAAAAGGACAGGGGGGCCTTGTCAAGGAGTGAAATGATGCTCCATGACCCATCCAGCTGGCTACATGTGCTCACAGCTTGCTTTTATATAATTTACAACAGTTTCAGAGATAATTAAGACTAAGAGCTTCACAGATCAATAAACTTCGCTTACCAGATGTGGTTAGTTGGAAATCTATTTCTGCTTTAAACTGTCTGGTACCACAAACATCTGCTGGTGTGAATGAATACCATGGCTTATAACAGATGGTGCCAGAATTTTATTTTTTTTACATGCATTAAAGCTCTTAATTTTGTTCTGATCCTAGGCTGCAAGGAGGTACTGCCCCCACCATGTTGGCCATTATCTGGGCATGGATGTCCACGACACTCCTGACTTATCCCGATCACAGCCTCTCCAGCCTGGAATGGTCATCACTATAGAACCAGGTAGACATGAACTAAAAGTACAAATTGCTCAATTACAATCCCTTGCAACAGTGTTCATTTTTTGTTTCTTTTGGTAACATTACAACCACAAACTTCATTAAATTCCTGTGGGATTTATGCGACAGAGCAACACTGCTTCATAGTTGTGAAGTTTTCAAACAAAACAAATCTGAAAGTGCAGCGTTTATATTTAGCCATCCTGAGTCAATATTTTCCTGAATCACCTTTTGCAGCAGTTACACCTGCAAGCCTTTAAGGGTGCGTTACCTCAGCCCAAAACCTCGATCCTGTTGCTGCCTCTAGCAGGTTTTCTACTGTCCTGAAAGAAAGCATGGCTACTGCATGATGCTGCTTCCACCATCTTTCACAGTGGGGATTATCCTCCTCTCTGATTAATGTTCTGCTCACCCTGGGCAGTCTGTTTAGGTTGACAGCTTTAAGTCTTGGTGGGCTTGGAGTTGTGCCATACACAGAGTGATCAGGGCTCTGTGAAATGTTCAAAATATGGGATATTGTTTTATAGCCTAACCTGATTTAAACTTCTCCACAACTTTCTCCCTGACCTGCGTGCTATGTTCCTGGTCTTCTTGATGCTGTTTGTTCATTGATGTTGTCTAAGCAACCTCTGAGGCCTTCGCAAAGCAGCTGGATTTATACTGAGATTAAAGTACACAGACTGAATATTTACTAGTTATGACTTTTAAAGGCAATTGTTTGAACTGGATGTTATTTAGGAGTATCAGTATAATAAAATTACATTTGGTGAAGTTTTTGATGGGTCAAAATGTTTAAGCGGTGTGAAAGTGTTTGCAAGACAGTGAACCTTTGGCGCAACCAAAAATCTTTCCTAATCGTTTTTCTTGTTGTAGGGTTATACATCTGTGAAGACAACGACCAGGCGCCAGAGCATTTCCGTGGCCTCGGTGTCAGGATCGAGGATGACGTGGTTATACGAGAAAAGGGGGGACCTCTGGTTTTGTCCTGCAGTGCTCCAAAGACTATAACTGATGTAGAGAAGGCCTGTGGCATGGGATAGGGCGAGGAGAGAAAGAGAAATGGATCATGGACGGTTCATGTAATTTTCAACTGTGCTCAGGAGCTCGGAATGTGACAGTTTACAGACGCCTTGATGGGATTAACTTTAGTGTAATCAAGGTTTCAGAAGTTTAGAAATGGGGTGCTAAAGATGATAAACCGTTCAGACAGGTGTATCATCTTAAATACACTGCTCACTTTATCCAAAACCGACAAGACAATTAAGATCCAGCACAACTGTGCCTTCAGTAATAGTTGAGGTGGCTTAAAGCACTGAAAAGGAGAAGATCGGCTGAGTGTTAATGGAGTGTGTTGTAGCTTTAAAGTTTGAATTGGTCCTCTGTTAAGATGCAGTAAGAAGAACAATCCTATTCATGCACTGAACTTTAAATTATTTTTTTACTTGCATAGATTCCCCATAAATGATAGTAGTTCAAATAGAAAAACCCTGACTTCTTTTTCATTCTGAATTCATCTATTTTCTCCTCGTCTTTTGTTTCTTTAGACCAACTAAGGACAGGAGTTTATGTCCAAAAAAAATTATAATTTAGGCTCATGCTGAAAGACAAAGTGCTACACCACCAAATAGGAACACATCAACACACTTTAATACAAGCATCTTCACATGCTTGTACCATCATATCTATTCAGTGATGAAGGAAGAGTGATGTCTCCAACATGGCTGCTTGTGATAAAACTGGATTTCTAAACTTTACTGAATGAGATCTGTTATACTGATGGTTTGAGTGAATTGGTGTGAACGTGTGTTTGTCTTTTCTGTAAAAAGAAAAAATAATTGTGTTCTCTTTCAGAATAAAAAAGTGTGTTTATGAGTTTTATAAAAATTTGAGTTTTATTGCAAGACAAACTAATTCAGCTGGTTTCTCTTCTGTTACCAACACCAGAGACCAAAGGGGAAGCAGACCGATTCATCTCAGGGCTATAGCTTCACTTGGATCATGATCTGGGTACCTAGGCTCTAATGAAAACTGGCCCTTTAGATCACTTGTACTGCCATGCATTATCAGTTGTTCTTTTTGTTTTTTTGCTGTGTTGCACACAAATGCTCCTGTAGTCCAAAAGCCTGATTTGTTGTTCGAACATATAATTTACCCACCCATTAATTCATTAATTAACAGTGATTGTTTTTGCTTAATTTCAATAGCAGCAGACAGGCCCTATTACTGCTGAACCTCTAGACTCAAGACTCAAGCATGTCAACAACTTGAAGTAGGCTGTAAGATCTCAACAGCAGCACATCGTGCCCTGACCTAAAGATATTCAAGAACAGCAGAGAAACAAAGTCTTTTACAACTGTCAGTCTGGAGAGCTTTACAAAGCCATTTCTAGGTCTTTGGGACACGGGTGAACCACAGTGAGAAACAAGGAGAACATGGAACTGTGGTGAACCTTTCCAAGTGTGGCCTGCCTGCAAACATTACTGCAAGAGGGCAACGATGACCCATCCAGGAGCTCACAAAATAACCCAGAGCAACATCTAAAGCGTTGCAGGCCTCAGTTAAGGTCAGTGTTTATGATTCAGAAAATAAGAAGCAAAGACTGGGCAAAAATGGTCTCCATGGGAGAGCTCCAAGTTGAAAACCACTGCTGACCAAAACAAACACAAACGCTTGTGTTATATTTCTCAAAAAACCTCTTTATGGTCGCCGAGACTTTAAGGAAAATATTCTGTAGACTGATGAGACTGAGGTGGAACTTTATGCAAGGTGTGCATCCTGTTACATCTAGTGTAAAATAAACAGCAATTCAGAAATAACAAAATGTACTGACAGTCACATGGTAGTGGTAGGATCCAGATCACTTGCCATAACTGACAGGGGCGTAAATTCTGCTCTCGCTCTAGCCGAACATCCTCAAAGAGAATATCCAATTATCAGTTTGTGACCTCAAGCTCAAGAGTTACGCAGCTGAGAAATGATCCAAAACACATCAGCAAGTCCACCAAGTGACTACAAAAACCCTAAAATGGAGGTTTGGGAGTGGTCTAGTCAAAGTCTGGAATTAACTCTGATTGAGATGCTATGGCATAACCCTGAACAGGCTGTTAATGCTCACAAACCCAACAGTGAGGCTGAAATAAAACAACCCTCCAAAGAAGAAAAAGTAAGTAAAGTTTGTTAAGCAACCTCACAGAGAAAAACCATCACAAAGCGCTGGACAGAAAGCCACTAAAATAACTATTAAAATTAAGTGCCGAAAAAACAGGTAAATAAAACACAATGAAAGTAAACATTCAACAGAAGGCCTGGGCCAAAATCCCACCAAAGGGATGTAAAGTTCTGATTTTCAATTACAGCAATTGCAGTTGTTGCTGCTGTGGGTGGTTTAGAATACATCAGAATTTCAAAACTGCTTTTTGTATCAACTCCAGTTATCCTTGTCTGAAGACAAGAGATTGTCTTCAGAGATTTCTCTCTGAAGAGAGATTTCTTTCCTCCATTTTTCTTTGCAAAATAACTCAAGCTCAGTCAGCCTGGATAGAGAGGTTCTACTAACCACCAACTGGACAATTACAACACGTGAATATGCTTGGATCTAAACCATTCCTTTGTAGGTCTGGCTGTATGTTTAGGGTGGTTTAGCTCCATCTATCTTCCCATCAAATCTGACCTGTTTTTCTGTCCCTTCTGAAGAAAAGCATCCCTACAACATAATGCTGCCACCACTACATTTCAAAATGGGGATGGTGTATTCAGGGTTATGAAAAGAGTTAGTTTTCTGGCACAGATACCTGTTTCCATGTAGAACCAAACATTTAATTTTGGTTTCAAAGGACAACAACACCTTGTTCCATGTCTCTGCTGGATCCTCCACATGGCTTGTGGCAAACTGCAAACAGAACTAATGGCTCTCATTAAACAATGGCTTTCTTCCATGAAGGCCAGAATCGTGGAGTGCATGACTAAGAATTGTCCAGTTGACAGATTGTCCCACCTGAGGTCTAGATCTCTGCAGGTCCTCCAGAGTTGCCATGGACCTCGTGGCTGCTTCTTATGTTAATGCTCTTCTTGATGCCAGCTAAGGTGGACAATTGTGTTTTGGTGGGTTTTTAGTTGTGGCATACTTTTCCCATTTTCAGATGATGGTATTGAATGCTTTCTAAGATCTGTCTGCTGTGTTCCTTGTTCTTTATGATGGTGTTTGTTCACTAATGTTCTCTAATAAAACCTCTGAGGCCTTTACGGAACAGCTGTATTTACACTGGGATTAAATTACACACAGGTGGACTCTATTTATTATAGCTGAATTCTGGAGGCAGTTCGGTGGACTTGATTTTATTTGGGGTTTTCAGAGTAAATAGGGCGTAAAAATAGAAACAAAATACATTGAGGTTTGTGGTTAAAACTTGACAAAAGTGGAAAAGTTAGTAATTTAAAGATGCAAACGCTTTTCCAAGGCATTGTGGTGACAACTTTTTGAGTGTGTCAACTATTCAATGATGACATAAGTCATCAATATACGTTCTTACATGTTTACTTTAATCTGTTGTCACCTAAATATAGGACTTTAGTGATTAGCAGCCATGTTTATTCTGTTAATTGAGCACCCTTAACTGTGCGTCACAGTGTAATAAACTGTAAATATAATATATAATATATATTATATATATATATATATAATATATATATATAGTATATATAATATATAATATATATATTATATATATTATCGTTAAATAGGCTAAGTAATAGACTGGTGATTTGCACGGTGTTAGGCTGATACACTGACAGGTAAAAGTGGGGCACCACTGTCCCCTGCAGACTGAACTTCATGGCTGCCGACACGGTGGGACAGGTTTCCGGACACTCCCGAGCACTTACGAAGACAACCTCTCCTCTTGTTCCTTTCCTCCGTCCCTCCTCCTCCTCCTCCTCTTCACGCCTAATGTTGCTGTACCTCTAACCCTCCCCCCGTATCAGAGGAGTAGAAACAACAAGCCGCCATTTTGTTTGGCGGACAGACCGTCAGAAACAGGAGATCACCGATAGAAAAAGGAGCGACCCGGGTCGCCGACGGCAGCCGCTCCGGGAACCGCAAGGGGGAAGAGGCACAGTAACCAAATCCTGTCCGAACTGTCCGGTGGAAGGGAGAGCAGCAGGGAAGGAGGCTAAACGTCAGTGGAGGGAAAGCCGTCTAGGTGTCATGTAGCTATATATTTATACATATATAAATATATTGATGCATGCATGAGAAAGAAATACTCTGAAAAATTCAAGGAAGGGGGTGTTTTGCGGAGCAGCGACGGGGAGGAGAGGGGGAGGAGGGCTGCACATTACGAGGAAAAAACCTGCGATAAGAAGAGAATACCACCATGAAAAATCATTATGTGTCCGCGGCGGAGGAAGGAACGAGTCCGCATAGACAATTATATAAATAAATTGCTGCCGGGCAGAAGGGAGAGGTGGAAAGAAAGACGGGTTTAAAGAGAAGAGAAGGGGGTTATATTGCCAGGACCAACACGAAGGGGGGCTTTCACCATCACAAAGAGTCAATGAGAGGATTTTAGTGGGATTTGTTAAAATTACTGTGCCGATCTGAAGCATTCCGCTTTCGAAATAGCCATATTATTTTCTTTAAATCACATTTCGCCTAAGCGCTGTTACTGCTTTTTGTCCGTGCATTGCAAAATCTTTTTAAAGCATTGAAAAAGTGACATTATTGATAACATTTTTCATCATCCGAGATCTCAGTTGTGTTTGAAACAAGCAGGAACTAGAGGAGGAACCTCTTCGGGGAGCATGAGATAAGTAACCAGTTTGATCCTCGCCTGCTAAAAAAAAAATCTAACTTAATTAGATCAATTCAACTGCTCTGTCGATTGGCAATTAGCGCCGTGATTGCGTTCGAGAAGGAGATCTACGGGCCAAAAAACTGCATGCAAACTGGCAGCGAAATTCGTATTATAAGGGTCTGTTTTGCAACAGATAACAGGCGAACGGGGTTGCATCAACCACATTTGCAATCTCGGTCTGTTCTTCAGTGCCTTTTGGATGGTTCAACACTAAGTGCACATATAAGTTAGCATGCACATGCAAAAAAAGTCACGCATGTGAACATAGGTCTTCATGTTGTGGACCTTTTTTCATCTGAGTTGATGGATCTCACCTCAGACCAGTTATACTACCTTTTAAATCACCGTCAAGCTAGTTGAGTTGTGTTGTAGCATTGCCAACACTTGCATTCATACTACTACTGCTTGTTGCCTTTTTGCCGTGGAAAATTAAAGAAGTCGGTGATAATACAGGACTAGTAAATCTCTACAGGATCTAGAAACTGTTCAAAGAAACAGCTGCAATCTTAAGTTTTTCTCTTTGGAAACTGGTGATTTTTGTGCCAAAACGCATCATCTCCCCCTGCAGACTTTAAGATCTGAGACAAAAACAGAGGATTTTGATCAGTATACTATGGAAGACCGAGTTGAATGGACCTCGGAAGACGGATCTTGGGACAGTTTTTATGTCATGAGGTTGTCAGTCGCCCGACGACTCCACCTTCCCACCGCCTCTTGTTGAAATCTCCGAAGAAACAAAATCCCCGACAGGGAAGGGGGGACTGATATCTACCAGAGAGGTACTACAAACTCAGGAGGACTGAGAAAGTGTTGAACATCGCCGTCCTCTCCCCCTACCGTCCCCCGAGCGGTGGGGGAACGATCAGAAACATTTCTTAAAGGGAGTAAGAAGGCGGAAATAAAGGAAATACATCAGCCCTGCGTGGATATACAGCTCCTTTTTTTAATTCGTCAAAAATATGGCCGATAATGTCCTGGAGTCTGGCCCGCCTTCAGCCAAGAGGCCCAAGCTGGCATCTCCAGCTCTGTCTGTGTCCACCAGTGATGGAAATGGTAAATATATTTGATGCATTACTCCAGCTTAGAGATTGGTGCTTTAAAACTTACTTGATCCGAGTGTCAAGTTGCTATAGAGTTGCACAGTAACTTTTGCTTGTTAAATGACGCTTCTGAACGTCAATATAGTCATTACTCAGAGAGAAAAGTGCCAGTCTGAGCGCTATGATCGCTTAAGTTTGATTTTTTTTGTAGTAATGGAGCGGGAGCAACTTTCCAGCACTTCTGTTTTGATGCGTTAGCCTCAACAGGCTAACTAGCCGCAACTAAAAAGATCCTCCTCCAAACAATGGACGAGTCGAGACACCCCACTTCGCTTAAACTTGCTTTGCTACTTTAAAAGTTATCAAAGTAAACACACACGGGTGAATATACAATAAAACCGAGTTTTCGGAGATATTCACTTGTCATAACGGGAAATAAAAATTTGGAAATTAGCTTTTAGAGCTAGTAACTAAAACCGAGTTAGCTAGCTAACTAGCTTAAAAGACACCCCCACCGGAGTAACTCAGCTGAGCTCCGTGTGGGGAAATTGCTCATTAGTTTAACATTCATATCATTATTTTAACAATTTAAACTAGAAAACAAACATTTAATAGCTATAAACAGATTTCTTGTTTCGAATTTGTTGCATTACCGACGCAAAGGCTAATGTTTTCAAGACAAGTATTGTCAAGCTAGCTATTGTTCAACACTTCATTAAGTTGGGCGAAGAGGTGTTGACCAGCTGAAGTTGTCTGTGTAAACACTTTGAACAGTTGAACAGAAAATCCTTATTAGATGTATTGCTTCAAGTATTTTCTTTAAAATCTCCCTGACTGTATTCACGGTCTTTTAATGCTTTGAAATAAACCAAATAAGCTATAGCGAAGCTAACTATTCGCCCTCCATTGTCTGCAGGGTAGCACTGCTGCACTTTTTGTAGTTTACATAAAGTAACAAGGAATCATAGCCAACAATACTAACTGAACGTATTTCACCTTGATGGCTAACTACCACAGCAAGTAAATTTATAGCAAACGATAAACAAGAAGCTGTGTAGCATCGTTCCTCTTTGTTGCACTCATTATTTTTTGGTTCTGAACCTTTTCAGTCTCAGTATTTCAAACCTGATCTTTCCTCACTTCTCTGCATCATCTATGTGCTTTCGGTCACATAAAGATTACGTAGAGATGTGGCTAGTGTTATGTCTAAAAGTAACCTCTAGGAACCGTCTTTGTCAAGTTTGTCATTTAAAGATGTCCCAGTACACTTATTTATTTTTCTATTTAATTTTTGTGAATAGCTTCCTGCTGCAATCAGAGTTTTGCCTGTATTTCCATGCTCTTAAGCCCTAAACCTGCTTGATAATTTGCTTGATAATTTCACAGAACTACCTTGATGCTGTAGTGTTTACGTTTTGCGGCTTCTCACCTTGTCCCGACTGCATTTGCTCTCCACATATGAAAACCCACCAAACCACAAGCTAATACCCAGGAGAAAATTCTGGTCGGGTTAGGCTCATACTGGTGCATACAATTCCACTGCCTTGCAAAAGTATTCATGCCCCTTAAACTTCACATTTTCTCATTCAACAGGGACAAACTTCAATGTATTTATTGGGGTTTTATGTCGTTCATACACGATTAGGGCCTGAGCAACTTGTCAGAGAACATTAGAAAATAACTTTAGGTTTTGGAGAAGTGTAAAGCAGGATTAGTTTATACTATAAGCTTTCAGCATCTCACCACGTCTACCTCACAGACCAGAGAAGGAGAGTATTATTGTCATGGGTGGTCAAGAGCCCCATAGTAACTCTGTAGGAGCTGCAGAGATCCCCAGCTCATGTGGGAGAATCTGTTGACAGGATGGCTATGGGCCATGCATTCTATAAATCTGTCCATTTTGAATGAGTGGCTAGAGGAAAGTTACTGTTTAAAAGAAAACCAAAAAAAATTCTAGTTGCAGTTTGCCTTAAGCTATGTAGGGCAAACTGCAACCATTTGGTAGACGGTCCTCTGGTCAGATGAGACCAAAAAATGTTGATCCACAAGCAAAATACTATTCATTGTGGAAAGCCAACATTGCTCGTTACGCTGGTAATAAAACATGGTAGCGGTATCATGGTGTAGGGGCCCCCGTTTATTTAGCAGGAGCAGAGAAGCTGATTAGAGTTAATAGGAAGATGAATGGAACTAAATACAAGGCAAGGAAAGAAAAAATGTTAGAGGCCACAAAAGAGTCAAGAATGGTATGGAGCTTGAGTTTTCAGCAGGACAGTGAGCCTAAACATACAGCCAGGGATACTATGGAATTGTTAATGTGTATGAATGTCAATCAAGAATCTGTGGCAGAACTTGAACATTAATGTTCAGATATTCTTCGTCCAGTATGATGGAATACGAGGTATTTTGCAAAGAATAAGGGGCAAATTCTTCAGTCACCTGGTGTGCAAAGCTGGTAGGCTTGCAGCTGTTAATTCAGCCAAATGTGGTTCTACAAAGTATTGTCTCAGGAGGGCTGAATACAAATGGATGACACACCTTTTAGCTTTTTACAAAATGAAAGAAAAAAAAGACAACCATGAATAATTTTCCTTTCACTTTACAGTTATGGACTATGTTGGTCTGTCACATAAAATGGAACGCAATTTGTGATTGTAACATGACAACATGGGAAAGTGCAAGTAGTATGAATACTTTTGCAAGGGCACTGTAGGCTTTTAAGTCATGTGATGTTGCATAAAGCTTGAATGTTTTCAAAATAGCTTCAGTAAATTGAATGGAGCACCCTGTTTATGTCTGGCCTTTTTTTATTTAGATTTTGGTTCATTCTTTGACCTGGAGCGTGACCTGCCAGATGAGCTCATCAGTTCCTCAGACCCAGGGCTGACGAATGGAGGAGATCCTAGCCAGTTCCATACAAGTTTCGGAGGAGGTGTTCAGGATGCGGCGGCAAAACACAAACAGCTTTCTGAACTGTTGCGCGCTGGAGCGCCACAGCAGCCGGGGGGCGCTACTTCCAACAGTGCACCCTCCGGGGCTTCCATGACAATGATGGGGGCAGTCGGTGGACCTCAAGGCATGCACCATCAGGGCCAACAGCAGCAGCAACCTGGGCTAATGCAGCAGGTTGGAATGGCACAGAATAGGGCAACAGCAATGATGGGTGCCCAAAAGGGCACTACTGGACAACATCAGCACCAAGGGCTTATGGGGGGACAGGTTGTAAATGGCTCGCCCAGAATGGTTTACCCTGGCAACACAGGAATGGGTAGCAATAGTAACATTTTGGCAGAGACCTTGCAGCAGCAGCAGGGTAGTCCGACCCTGGGAGCTGGGGCTCAAGCAGGAATGAGACCACATCAGCCTGGTGCCCTGAAACAGGTAGGTACATTTGCAGTAGCAAGACCAAACACTAGTTAGATGACAGTTATTTTTACTTATTTTGTTGGATGTATTTGAATTGATCCCATTGAATATATACGGCAGATGTTCTCTTACAGTTACAAATATATAAAGCAAGTAGAACTTTTTTTTTATCTGTTAAAGCGTCTAAATGATTTATTCTCAAAAATAGTGCATGTAAGGTTGCAGTTAAAATGGATAGTGATGTTTGTTTCTTAACAACATGAAATCAATAAGAAAAAGCTGTAGTTTGTGTTACAGTGCTGCTGAGGATGGGTTTTTCACAGCAGGTGCAGGGAAGAGTGTGGTCAGGTGTTGGGCTCGCAGCTGTTGCACAGTTTGCTCTGTGGTATCAATGGTTAACCTCTCTGCTAGTCGACGCGCCACATCAGTTGTGATTTTCTTCCAAACGTGTATGGAGGCATCTCTGTTAACCTTGGTTTAGTGGCTCGATGGAGCCGTTTTCCTGCGGCTGCCATGTAGTTGGAAATCATAAGTCATGGAATATTGCTGAGTTCTCTGCATTCTTCGTTGATGTATTAGTTTTAGAAAAGGTCAGTGAGAAGTCATTGTTTGTTGTCTTTCCCTCACTTTGGATTTGTCCTTCATTTTTCTCCATCCTTCTCCAGATGAATTTATTGGCCAACTCGGGGTCCTATGGTGGTCCATACAGCCATTCTGCTGGCCAGGGGCTGCCTGGAGAGGGGCTGGGTACACAACTTCAGAATAAAACAGGCCTACCCAACAGTATGGCTGCACAGTTCAACATAGACAAGAAGACACCTCCTGGTCAAGGCATTCCGGGGATGGTAGGATTTGATTTAGTTATGTTCTGTACAGAGGTGGCTGTCACAGATATCTCTTTCTCTTTTAAGGCTGGATAAGGCTTTGTGCCCAATATTTTGCCCCTTTGTGGTTCACACTATTCAGTCTTCAGTCTGAACGGTTCGTAACCCGCATGCACAGGAGGAGAGTGTAGTTGTCACACAGCAGCACACTGTTCACACAATTAAACATGGATGCCAGTGCATCATTTTTAACAATAAAAAAAATAAAATCTGAATCAGGCTGCTCAAACTGCTATGAAAAAGTCAAATATGGGTCACATTTGGGCAAAAAAAAAAAAATCTGATTTGGGCCGCATTTCCTTGCTGCGTGAACGTAGCCTAGTTACAAGAGGAGGGTTGCTACAAAACAAACCAGACCAAAAACAACTAAATAGGCTTTGTGTTGGTGGGTGGTTAATATCTGCAAATTTCACTTTGTTCAGCTCTGACTGGTGATTGGCGGGTCAGATTGTGAATTCAGCATGATTTTACTAAATGCATCAAAACTTTGGTTTTAGTGAAGTAAAACCATCTCTTTTTCAATTGTCCCATTTGTTCCCTCATTCCATACTCATAAACAAACCATTTTGCACACATATATTGAACCATTGCTTATCAGTCTCACCAGTCTTTATAGTTATTACAGAGTTAATAATCAATCCAACTTGCGAGTGAGAGATGATACACACCGTTGTGCTTTCCAAAACAAGACTAAAGGAGGTTTTAGCAAGAATTTTAGAAAGGCTAGTAATCCTCAGTTTTTTTTCACAATAAAAAATATAGATTTCATAAATCAGAAACTGTGTTTCAGAAAACTGCACTACAGTGTAATCCAGGTACGAGCAGAACATATATTTTGGGTTTTATGCTCCTAATGGCAATAGAGATACTCTTTGTTTTAGGTTTTCACAAATAGAATTAAGGTTTTATAAATCTTAAACTGATTTTTAAACAATGTCCTGTCTCTGTAGATTTATGCAGTTCAGGTTTGATAGTGTTGAAAGTATTTTAGATCCTGAACTACAGCCGGTCTAATGCAGCCCACACTTACAAATCTGTAAAATAGCGTTTAGTTCAGCACCAATCAGAATCTGTTCTCATCAGTAGCTTACAAAGTCTGCCGTGGTTTCTTTTTTCTGCCCAGTTCCTAAAATGCTGCTTCATTAACAATTTGAAAGTGATGGGGGCTTCTTCTATGATTTTGTAAAAGAACGTTGACAGCCAGCAGTTTTCCATATTCAACACTGTTGACACAAGAAGTCCTTCCCTTCTTACTTCCAAACAAGAGTCCCAAAAATGGGTACATGTCGTCAAGCTTAAAACACATTCATATCCAGGGCCAATAATATTAGTTTACACTCAATTTTCCTCAAACACATGCTTACAGTAACTGGACGGTCCTTCACAAGACAGACTTCTCTTTAATAAAAAATTAAGTTGGAATTCATTTTCGTGTAGATCCTGTTACACCCTTAAGTAGTTACAGGAGTTTTTAGGTACAAAGTTTAACAGGTTTTCCTTTTCGGTTGTGTTCAGGCTTGTAGTTTATGATAGTTTTATTCCTATCCATGGTTGAAATCGGGAAATATGTAAAACAAAACAAAAAAAAAACCAAAAGAAACAAAATGGGCCAGCAGAAGGCAGTCGAGAACGTAGCTAGTTACCAAAAAGTAGTATTGAGTTGGAATGCCGTGGCATTTGGTTCCATTTGGTTCAAACAAAGTGGGAAAAAAAACCACAACTGAAGCTGTTGCTCACTGCTAAACATGTAGGAGGATTATTTGGAGAGAGATGTTATTTATTTAACATGATCTGCATACATCAACAGACATTATGTACAGACTAACAGCACAAAATGTAAAACCGCAGACGAAAGTGTTTTCTTAGCTGATGAACTTTATGCTCACAAACAATAACTACATTTTCCCTCAGTGTTCTGTTTACTTCCTGTTTAAGCTATCTGTAGTAGTTGTAGCATAAATTGTGTTGTGTCCTCTCTCTTAGGTTTGGTTTGCTAAAAAAAATCTAAGATTCCCGTTGTTTCGTAATCCTAAAGCAAACTATGTTTTCAGCAGAGACTGATGCAGACACTCTTCACTTTTGATTTGATTACCTTGTCAGAAGGGCTGTATGGGCTGCTTCTCTTAGGCAAATCCCCAGAATGTATAACCAAACCAGACACATGGCCTCCTTTTTGGGGTGCGGAAGAAAGAGAGGGGCGGCAAGGGGCTTCAGGCTGACATTACCCAACAGCGCACACAGTTAAAACTAAGCCAATCTCTGTATAGGTTGTTTGCCTTGCTTTAGTGATGCGGATGGCGGTCAGAAGACCTGGTGGTGCCGATTGTATGGCAGTCTCACTTCTGTCAGTCTGCCCCATGGCAGTTGTTGCTACAAAGTATGTTACCACTGTCAGTGTGTTAATGTGTGGATGACTGATTGTAGCGTAAAGTGCCTTGGACATAAATCGCTATACAAGTGCAGGCCTTTTACTCACGTACCTGAAATATTGAGGTTTTGGCTTGAGGTTTACATTGTTATGTGAAAATGTGGGATGGAAAATTATTGTTGAATTTTGTGATGGCAGAAACGCTTGTGTTTCATGTTGCCATCTACAGCCTGGCACTTTAGATATAATGACCTGTTTTAGTTCCTTTGTGATTTAAAATTTTGCACATGCTGGCATTGTGATGTAATGTATGAAAAGATGCACTATTGTGATCACTTGCGGGTTATAGCAAAATAAAAGTACATAGAAATAAGCGGACTCTCCACGTATGATTAATTTAGTGTAATATTAAGATTTATTGAAGAAAAGAAAAGTATTACTTTTATCCTTACTGGTCCGAACTATTTACTGAAGAGATTCAGCATTTAATACCAGGGTTGACATGGTTGTGTTTTTGTGTTGAACTTACAAATATACATATGTTGTAAAAGAAATAAATGTCCCTGTTTGAAGTTCATCTGTTTCTCTATCATAGACCACTCAGCAGCAGCAGCCCGGTGCAGTTGGCGGCGTGTCGGCATCGGTGGGTGGGGCCCAGGTTGCACTGAACGCTGTGGGAGTAGGACCAGGAACCACGGCCCCCACCGCCGACCCAGAGAAGCGAAAGCTCATCCAGCAGCAACTCGTCCTCTTGCTCCATGCGCACAAGTGCCAGCGGAGGGAGCAGGCCAACGGGGAGGTGCGGCAGTGCAACCTGCCCCACTGCCGCACCATGAAGAACGTGCTAAACCACATGACTCATTGCCAGGCTGGCAAGTCCTGCCAGGGTGAGTCGGATACTGTAATATTAACTGCTTTGATCTTATGTTGTGCAGTTTGTCTTTCTATATTATAAAACTTCCTGGATTGCTCCTAATTTTTCCTTCATTACTGGATGAGATATCCTGTCCTCAGCTGGCAGTTCTTCTGCAATTTGTCTTTTCTCCCATTCTCAGTGAGCCTCCATCTGGACGTGGTTTTATTGCACTGAATGACTCACGCAAGAACTTTAAGTTTCTGCTTTGTCTGTTTTCATGTTGACTAAATTTTTCCCTTTTTGCCTCTTATCCTTGTCTCATCATTCATTTCATTCTCTCATTCTGTCACATTTGAACATGTCATTGGCTCTCTCTTCTTTCTCCTCATGCATTAACCTTTTTCTCAAACGTTTCTCTGTTTTTGTCTCTTCCCTCAGTTGCACACTGTGCCTCATCCAGACAGATCATCTCGCATTGGAAGAATTGTACGAGACATGACTGTCCTGTATGCCTGCCACTGAAAAACGCTGGAGACAAGAAGAACCAGCAGTGTGAGTGTTTCGTCTTCTCACCCTGCTTGGTCTCATCGAGTAATGATTAACCAAAACACGAGTTTAAAATCACTGATATTCATTTCCTCTCTCTCCCTCATATCTCTGCAGCTCTGGTCAACAGTGCAGCTGTAAGTTTAGTGAACTCTTTAGGTGGAGCGGGGCCAGGCGGACAGTCAAGCACTCCGAGCCTGAACCCTCCCAACCAGATTGACCCAAGTTCCATAGAGAGAGCCTACGCTGCATTAGGTCTTACATACCAGGGCAACCAGATGCCGCAGCAGCAGCCGCCACAGGCCGCCATGCCAAACCAAGGCCTTCAGGGGCAGCCTAGGATGAGGGCTTTGAATCTAATGGGTTAGTTCAGTTTCTAATTCTCACAGCATATAGAGCAATATATATTCTAAAGGTTATCATACCCATGAATTTCCTTATTTGGTCATATTACCACTAAACGCTTCTGTGTATTTTACTGAAATTTTATGAGAGACCAACGACAGCGCATGTTTGTGAAGCAAATATAATTTTTAAACACATTAATCTGAAAATCGTGGTGTGCATTTGTACTTGGCACCTTAATCTCACACCCATAAATTAAATCTTGGTTAACCAGCTGTGTTCTGAGGTCAAACAGCAAGTAAATAAAGTCCTCTAGTGTGTCAATTAATCTCTGTATAAATCCAGCCAAGTTCAACATTTGTGAAAAACAGCATCTTGGAGACCAAGGAACACAGCAGGTGGGTCCGGGAGAAAGAGGTGAAATTTAAAGTAGGACTAAGTTCTAAAACAATATCCTAACCTCTGATGCCAAGATATCAGTAAACACTGTTCAGTCTTTTACAAAGACATGAATATCCACCTAAACCGGGCACGATAACTCTGGAGGAGCTGCAGAGACTCAGTGGAGGCTGGACACAGATGAAGAAAGAAAGAAAGAAAGGGAAAATGGCATCCTTCTATGTCCTTCTGGTCAATGACTACCTAATGGTCAAATGTTTGGCAGCGAACACTTCAGTTTCTTGTTTGTAGTATTTCCAAAATGAAAGATTGACTGTTGTGCTTTTCCTACCAGGTGGTAACTCTATAGGAGTGAATGGTGCTGTGGGGGTGCAGCCTCCGAACCAGCAGTCTGCGCTGTTGCCGGATGCTGTGTTGCACAACATAAATGCACAAAGGCAAGAGCTGCTACAGATGTATCTGTGCATCAATACAGCCACCATTGTTATACATTCAAAATTAGCCCAGTATTGTCTGAAATTTTAAGCTGTCGTCTGGTTCTTTGCCAACCCCAGTTTGATGAACGATGGTGTGGGGAACCTGGGCTCCATGCCCACGGCTACGCCCCCTTCTGCTGCAGGGATGAGGAAGTCTTGGCATGAAGACATCACGCAAGACCTCCGCAACCACCTTGTCCACAAGCTGTGAGTCGGTTGTGTCTTGTAACTTAAAACGCAGCTCAGGAAATAAACATGCATCAGATAGATCTGGATCTTGTCATCTGCTGCTCCGGATGCCGATAGAAAGTCTCTGTTCTCAAATATGTTTTCTGTGTTTCTGTGCGATCAGAGTGCAAGCCATCTTCCCCACCCCTGACCCCGCCGCGCTTAAGGACAGGCGGATGGAGAATTTGGTGGCCTACGCTCGGAAAGTAGAGGGAGACATGTACGAGTCGGCGAACAGTAGGGTAGGCATCCATCACACTGAGGATGAAGAAACGTGCCATGAACATGGGATGTTTGTTATTCGTGTTGTGTAATTTCCTCCCACCCTCCTGCTGTGCTGCCTCCAGGCGGAGTACTACCACCTTTTGGCAGAGAAGATCTACAAAATCCAGAAGGAGCTGGAAGAAAAGAGGAGAACACGGCTCCAAAAGCAGGGCATGATGCCTGGCCAGCCCTGCATTCCTTCCTCTGGCCTCCCACAGGGTCCTGCTGGCATGGGCCAGCCCCCAGTGCCCCCTGGGCAACCCCCTAGTAAGTAAAGAATATCTACCTTATTTCTGTGCTTATAAATTAGGATGCTGCTTGCATGAAAGTAACGGTTGCACTTTTAAAGCTGCATTAGCATTGCACTGATCAGTATATACAAAGATGGACAGCCCTGTTGGGACCTCTGGTAAAGGTGATAAAAGCCTTACAGTAACTTGACTGGGGTAACATAATTTCACAAAGGAGAAAATTTTGAAAAATAATCCAACCTTTAATGTGAGCAAATTTATTTAGTTTGGGGAAACAATAACATGTTAAGAAATGATTGTTTTAAACTGGTGGCACAATTATTGGTCCCCCTAACGATCCCTTTAAAATAAAGGCTGGTGAAGCTTTTTTATATTTTACGTTTTAAATTTGATCAGACTCTCTAGGAACGTTTAAGTAGTAATCCTTCACGGTATGTTATTTAGATATAGAAATACGTAACACATAGGCCCATTTGCTCAACCACTGGCCACTAGCCGAACGACCCATATTTCTCACGCTGTACACCACAGACAATGGTAAGGATGGTAAGGCAGGTTAAATACATCTCCGAAGATCACTCTGAATGGAACTGCTTGTGTCAGGTGAGACGAAGGCTACGGTCACACTTCAGGTCTTGATGCTCAACTCAGGTTTTTTTTTTTTTTTTTGGCATGGTCATTCAAAATACTAATTAAATGCGGCCGCCATCAGACTTTAGTCGGAACAGTTCCTGATGTCAGTGTCTCTGTGTTTTTATGATGTTTTTTAAGCGATAGGAGCTGACAATATTATGACCACATCATAACAAGATGAAGAAAGGTAAGAAAGGCATAGTCAGAGGAAGGACAATGATTTAAAAGTCAGATACCCGTTCAGACTGGAGACCCTCTGAAAACTGATTTCGGATATGGGTCTCATTTGCCTGCAGTGTGAACGTAGCCTATAATTGAGCTTTTCTGTTACAAACTCTCCTGGTGTGTCTGGCAAAACCTCTGGGGTGAACTGAAGAGAAGAGCGCAGAGGACCAGAACTCTGGATGGTTTAGAGTTTGCATGCTCCAACTTTGTATAATAAAGTTCTGTCACATTGGCAAACATCGGCTGGAGAACATATTAACAGCAGGGTGTTAATCAATGATTTTGTTTAAACCTATAATTGTTTGAAAGGAATTTTTTCCTACTGAAAACTTTAATATGCTCATATACTAAATATGTTTGAAAAGTTTTTTAAAACAAACCTTTATTTTAGTGTGTGATCATTCTGCCGCAGTTAAGTAGGAATTTATTCCTAGGCTTTTGGCACATCTTACTAATTTATCCACCTGTGCATATCATGAATAAAGTGCTGGCTTCCGTACTGAAGCTAAAGTTGTTTTTCATCCATTCTATCGTAACTTTGTTCTCCTTTTCAGATGGTCCTCATGCTGATCCGTCCATGATCAGACCTGCTGGTCCAAATCAGATGGTCAACAGGATGCAGAACCCAGCAGGTATGTCTGTTTACTCTGAATTCTGGAAAGAGATAAGTAGTAATTTACAATGAATTCACATCACCATGGTTCACTGCTGTCTGTTGATCACATAAAACTGTAATGTGTGATTTTTTTTTATTTTTTTTTTATATTCCCTCTTTACACTTTTAGGAATGACCCAGTTTGCTCAGATGGGGATGCAAACCATGGGCCAGAGGTCAACGCCTCCTCTTCAACTTAATCCTCAAATGACCCAGGTTAGCCTATACGTTTGTGATTTTTGTAGTTGTTGAAAACAGCAAATCATTTTTGGAAATTGATTTAGTCTTTATCTGCAACATGGGGATGGCAGGATTGTCTTACTGACGGACTTTGAAAGAAACTGCAGCTGAAATAAAAAATTTCATGTGTTCTCTGTTGTTTTGTTTCCAGATGGGTATGGGAGCCACACGAATGGGTCAACCCAGTGCCACACAGCTACAGAACCAGTACCTTCCTCCAGGCCAGTTTCCTGGCTCCAGTCCTGGTCTCGGTTCTAGTCCTGTTGGCATGAACCAGCCAGGAGCCCAGGCTGTGGTGCCTTCTGTAAGTATCTATTCACATACTAAGCTTCTTTTTGGGAATTATAATACAGAAATTTACATCTTGTGTCTGATCCCCTTTAGCAGAACCAGATGTCAACTCCTCCGTCCGTCCCTGCCAGCAGCCCTGCAGCACAGTCCGCTTCCTCTGTCCCATGTTCTGGAGGATCTTTTGGTCCTTCTAACGGCAATGGTCCTGGGCCCCTGCCCAACCTTCATCCACCCTCCACCCAGCCTTCCTCCTTCCCCCACTGCCCACCCATCCGCACAAACTCCCCGTCACCAGCACGCAGCTTAACGCCTCAGCCGCATCAGACACCGCCTACGCTACCCCGCTCTCAGACCCCTCAGCCTCAGACCCCAAACACACCACAAGTGGCCACCCCGCAGCACCCCCAGCAGCAGCAGCAGCAGCAGCAACAACAACAAACCTCGCAAATGCAGCAGCCCACCCCATCAGGACCAACAGCGAACTCAGAAAAGGTCAATCAGTTTCCACAGCAAACACTTGGGGGTGTTGCATCTCCAGAGCCCCCAGCAGCTCAGACTTCTTTGGTCCCAATGCAGAATGATCATGCACCGCAGCTGCCACACACCCCAGTGAGTGCAGTTACTACTTTACCCAAGTAATCCTGAATAGAAAAGCTGCATTTGTCATTTTTAAACTGTTCTCTTCTCTGTCCTTGTTCCTCAGCCCTCCCCTAAGCCTTCCCTGACAGCTGAAGGACAAGCTCCATCCCCAGCATCAATTACAAGTAGCTCTGACCACAATTCCCAGCACGCTCTTGCAGAGGGCCATGCTCAAAGCCAGGACGACATCAAAATAAAGATAGAAAAGGAAGAGGAGGAAGAGGAAGATGGTGTAGGTGGTGAACCTGAGGAAAACGGCAAGGGGAAGATGTGCAAGGCTCAATCTGAGGTGAAGAATGAAGATAAAACAGAGGTAAGATTGCCCAAGCCTATCTTCTGTACAGTAAAAATGTTGTATATCATCAATGAAGAACAAAGACGTTGCCACACTAATACATCCTCCTCACAGATTGAGGGTGACAAGCCATCAGTAGATGCATGTAAACCTGAGCCCATGGACACATCATCTTCTACTGGGTCTTCGTCAGCAACATCAAACGAAGACAAGAAGCCAGAGGTGAAGAAGGAGCCCAAAGAGGAAGAGGAGGGATCAGGGTCATCAGCCACCAACAGCTCCTCAGCCAGCAGCCAGAGCAAGAAGAAAAGTAAGTGCTCCCCAGTATGTCTAAATATTAATGCATTTAGGATGCACTAACAAGACATCACACCGACCAGAAGATCAGCCTGAAGAGCCATAACCCTTTTCACTTTTTCCTCATCGAGTTCTAAATGCATCTAAACAATAAAACCTACCTACCAACCCCCACCCCAACCTAATAAAAGTACATAATTAATAGGGTGGTTTAATAATTTTTTTTATTTATTTTAGGATTTTTTTCCGAATCTGTACCATGGGTCCCAATAAATTTGGCCGGCACTGTAACAGTAAGCCCTAATTCGGTAGTTTCTAAATCGTGTGCATCGTGGGTGCCAGCTCTCCTGTAGCACAGCAGAAAGAGGAGCCTCTAAAAGCGATTTGAAACCCAGAGTCTTCGTCTTAGTTCAAGTGGTCTTGATTTTTTTTTTCTTCTTTCTCACACTTTTCTCTGCAGTCTTTAAGCCGGAGGAGCTGCGTCAGGCTTTGATGCCGACCTTGGAGGCCTTATACCGTCAGGACCCTGAGTCCCTTCCCTTCCGCCAGCCGGTGGACCCCCCGTTACTGGGAATACCCGTACGTATTCGAACTAGTAACAAAACTAACCTGGTAAGGGACTGCACTGGCTGCCATTTTGCTTCAACTCCATCCAAGCATACCTTTTTATTTGTTTGTTTTGTAAAATTTTTTCCCCTCCCACCGTTACCATAGTTTTTAATGAGTTTTGTTTAGTCTTCTCGCTGCTTATTTTTTATTTTTTTTTCATTGCATGCTGAAAGTTAAGAAAGTCCTATTTAGGCTTGCTTGTTTTTGATTTTAGTTTAATCTTGCAAGTCAAAGCAGTGGCTCTCACAAACTTTTATTATTTCAAACACAGAAGAACATTTCTTTCATAGAGGCTTCCAAATATGAAGAATTGAATAGCCTTTATATTAGTAGCTCACTGCACGCTTTATTCGATTTGATTAGAATAAAGTGGAAATAATTAATAAATAACCTACAGTTCATGAGCCAGATGCTTTTATTTGTCACTTTCATTTTTTTTTTTGCTTCAAATTTGCAGCTTTTCCTTAAGTTTTTTTATTCCTTTCATCCTCATAAACCATTGCTAGCTTTCCATTTCAGTTCCTCATCAGTATTGATTTAACAGTGTTCAGGTTGGAGGCGCAGGGGTGGCTCAAAAACTGCATCTAAATTAAAGGCGACAAGATTTCGCTAAGACTTGGTCGAAAATAGACCAAAGTAGCAGATCGGCGAGACCGCACAGCTCACATCCTCCACACTGAAGTCAAGTCAAGTTTATTTATATAGCGTTTTCAGGAACAAGGCACTCAAAGCGCCGTACATGAGGAAAAGCATTGACAATCAAATCAGAAAATCAAACACAGAAAAACAAATCAAATGACTTTAATAATCCTTGGGAGTTTACTGGTAAGAGCTGGTTCTAATCCAGCTCTTACCAGTAACCCTTGGTAAACCTTGGCATTTTTCACGTTGTCATGTTACAACCACGAACATCAATGGATTTTGTTGGTAGGGCATAGATGTGGAAAGAAAATTCTACTTGGTTTTTCACAAAATCAGTGTTTGTAATCAGCCCCCCTTTCTTTAAAATACCCCTACCTGGTTGTAATTTAATCTCGGTAGAAATCCAGCTGTTCTGTGAAGGCCTCAGAGAACGAGGGTGAAGAAAAAGTGTCAAGAAGACCAAGCAACACAGCAGACAGGTCAGGGAGAAAAACAATACTCCAAGCTTTGAATATATCACAAAGCAGAGTACAACTGATCATTTGAAAATGGAAAGAGTAAAGGATAACTGCAAACTTGCCAAAACATTTACGTCCACCTACATGGTGAGGCCAGTCAAAGACCTCATTGGTCAGAAGCAGCCAAGAGGCCTTTGGTAACTCTGGAGGAGCTGGAGAGGTCCCTGGCCATGAATCGGATTTGATGGGAGAATGGATGGAGCTAAATACAGGAGAACACTGGTAGAAAACTTGCTGGAGGCTGCAAAGTACTTGAGGCTGGGGTGGAAGTTCACCTTCTAGCATGACAGTGGACCAACAGTGGAATGGTTTAGATCAAGCCACATTCAGTTAGAATGGTCCAGTCAATGTCCAGATTTCAACCCAAATGTTGCAGTTCTGATGCCGCCCCCCATTCATTCTGACAGAGGCTGAGCTATTTTGCAGAACAAAATACGGAGAAAATGTTTCAAATATTATAGACATAAAATCTGTCATATAAAATCACTATAAAATACACTGAAGTTTGTGGTTGTATAAAAACTCATTGTATTTGTGAGCAAAAAAATGTTTTATTTTGAAAAGATGTTTATTCATTTAGTTTAGTTTCTTCTGCATAACCACTGGAGTCAGGCTCTGCAGGCTCTCTTGCTAATATGCATCACTTGTTTGTGTGTGTGAGTGGCTCCATTCAGACACGAGGGTCTTTTCATATCTCCTGTTTCCATGGTGACACCGAGATGGACCCCACTCTTTGAAACTCACACATATTAGTTTTTTTGTTGTTAGAACTCCAGAAACGCCACTCCTTCCCTCACCCTCCTCTTTGCTTCTCTATCAAATGGCGCTGCCTTTTGAGGAGCTGCGACGGGTAGGCTGCACGAACAGGAAAACGGCTTGGAGAACCTTCCATCCCCTGATGCATTTGCCTCACCTCAACACTGTTGGCTTTACCGCTGTCATCTCATTACCACTCATGCTGCTGGCATCATAGCTAAAAGCCTAGGTCCGACCTGCCTGTTGCTCTGTTTTTCATGGCTTTGCACCCTGGTCAGTTGCTTATCATGGAGGTTTTGTTTGCTTTCAGATTTTAGCAGAGACACATCCATCCAGCTGTGTGTTTAGGACCAGTTGATAGCGATTTCACAGTGACATGCTGTGCTTCAACTGCAGCATGATCATGTAAAATCCTCTTGCATCTGTACGTCATTTTTACCAGCAGTTGACTGATCAGACTGGTCATCTGGATGATGTAGTGGGGCGCAGATGGGTATTTAGATTTGAAGTGTTGGGTGCAAAGCAGAGAGCTGGAGGGCAGAAGTTGTCATGTCTCTCTGTTTGCACATGAACCTTCTTTGCAGTGCTCAACAACATTGTCCCCCTGCACCCTCTTCTCTCCCTACTCTGGTCCTGTCGCTTCCCTGCAATGCCTTTCCCTGACGTCAACGATGCTGATGATGCTGGTCACCCTCCATCTACAAACTTATCCTGACCTCTGCCCTCCGATGACCCAACCGCCTGGCTCCTCTTTTCCATCTTCTTCCTTTACCCTTTTTTCTCAACCTGACCTCTAATGTGGACGACCATCCCAATCCAGGACTACTTCGACATCGTCAAAAACCCCATGGACCTCTCGACCATCAAGCGCAAGTTGGACACGGGACAGTACGAGGAGCCATGGCAGTACATCGAGGACATCTGGCTGATGTTCAACAATGCCTGGCTGTACAACCGAAAGACATCGCGGGTCTACAAGTACTGCTCCAAGCTGGCCGAGGTGTTTGAGTCGGAGATCGATCCTGTTATGCAGGGCCTGGGCTACTGCTGTGGGAGGAAGGTAAATCAGAACCATTTGTTGTTGTTTGGGTTAGGGGAAAAACAAGTGAACCTCTACACTAGTAGGTTTGAAAGGATGGTGTTCTAAAGACTTCTTAATAGGAGGATGTCCTGATCAGCCATCCAAGATCTGTTTTTTGTTGATGCGGAGCTAGTCTGATACTACCATAAAATCAATACCTTGTATAGTCAGTATTAAATGATCTACATTTCACTCACTAATGACGTCTTTGACAGCGACAGATATTTATAGCCTCAACATGCTGCTCCTGTGCAGGTTAACTCTGTTAAGAAAGCTGTTACAATGTTCTGAAAAGTTCTCAACTAAAACTATTTTTATCATTTATTTGCACCCATGGAGAAAAGGTTGTTCTGCTTCATAAACTTAGTGCTTCGCATCAAATGTCATCAAATTTAATTACTTGTGTTTCAGCTGCTCTCTGCTCAGGTCTAAATCTGAGCACCATGTGCAGAGAATGTTACATGACATTGACAGACCGGGAGCTGCAGCAACAAACAGTCTTTTCTTTACTGTGAACGTCATTGTAAAGGGTGAAAAACACCGAGAGCACCGATTCTTTAGCCCAACAAAATAATATGCACAGCCTTATAAAACAGTTTTGCAAGCTGTGCACGCTAAAAGAGAGATGTTTCTTTTTTGGTTTTGTTTTTAATGTAATACATCTTGTTATGACAGTACATCAACAGTTATCGTCATCAGAGACACTGATACTGATGATGTACTAAAGCCTCATTAAGAACCCCGAACCAGTACCTCAGATGGACTCAACACATGACTAGTGTTGGCCAAAATGATGAGTGAAAAGTTGAATCATTTTGCAGGTTTGCAGTTTTTAGTGCAATATCTTGGACCTAATATTTGACAGGCTGTTATTATCAAGTGCCAGGCATTCATACTCATACTCAGTAGCATTATCGCTATATTCAAAACCAGTAGCTCAATTATTTGTTTTCTAGAAAGGATCCGATCCAATCCCAAGTATCCGATCAAAGTCCCGCCATTTTTTAATGATTAGTGCCTGCATTTCTGATAAATTTAAACTACTGATACCTACTTTTAATGTGCACTTCCAGCAAGCCATGGTGCGTTTTTAAGAATCGCAGCATATTTTCATGTGTACAGCTAGCAAAACTTGTAAGCCATCCACATTATTTTGTTCGTCAAACAATACTTGTTTTCTGTAAGAAACCAAAGCATTTTTCGCAATTTAGAATGTGGTTCACAGTCAAGGAGAGACTGTATTGGCTGTCAGCTTTCTGGCTTTTTGTCTTGTAACTAAAGAGAGAAGTTCACTGAAAGCAGCTGAAACACAAGTTATTTAATTTCATGATGTTCAAAGCAAAGTTTATGAAGCAGGGGAACTACTTCTCCTACATGTTTTATCTGCACACAATTAAATGGAAACAGCACTGACATACGTAACAAGCTGAATAATAAACGAGTTGTATCGAAATGGAGTGGTGGAATGATAACATTATCCTAGCATTTTAACAAACTGCTCCAAATAAAAACATTGTCATCTGAAGTTGTATTTGTCAAGTCAGATATACCGGTACAAATAAAAAAAATTAGAATATCACGAAAAAGTTCTCCAGCCTCAGTCCAGTCCTTGTAAAGCTCCCCCAAGTTTTTGGATGGATTTAGCTTGACAAAATTCTCAATGCTGCTACCATACTACCATACCATACTTTTTCCTTCCACTTAACTTTCTATCAGTATGCTCGGATATAACTCTCTGTGAACAGTGTTCCCTATGATTATGTTGCCAACTGACCCAGACTGAGAGACCATTTAGAGGCTCAGGAAACCTGTGCAGGTGTTTAGAGTTGATTTGCTGATTAAGATGTAAGACCATTTTAAATATTTATCTTTTTCATAATATTCAGAATTTCTGAGACACTAGATTTTGCGTTTTCATTATCTGTAAACCCCAATCATCAAAACTACAACAAATAAAGGCTTAAAATATTTCACTCTGTGTGTTGAATCTTCTGAACTTTTTCACAATATTCTAATCAGAACATTATAGTAGCTTTCTAAACTGAGTTAATGCTTATTCTGGGAGAGAGTTAGAATGTATGTATACATTGTGACGTCGAGTTTAGTTACTTTAACTTTATCAGGAAATTCCTGAACTTAATGGAACCTGATTGAGACATCCCTAACATTTACCTAATATAGCGCAGCTCTAACAGTTGAGTAAAAAATGTAGATATGTTGAAGTTAAATAAAAAGTCACAGAGTTTAACAGGTATAAATTGTTGTGTATGACAGGCGTTTTTTATTCACTTTCTAACATTTCTGTCTGCGTTTTCTTTTTCTTCGCTGTTGCAGTACGAGTTTTCTCCCCAAACTCTTTGCTGCTATGGAAAACAGTTATGCACCATCCAACGCGATGCTTCTTATTTTAGTTACCAGAACAGGTAAGAGCCTACATCATAAACCTGCTTTCAGAACATTTTGTATTTGAGAGAAAAATTAAGCTGCTGGGATCATCTAGTCTATCGCATTTGTTTTTCCACAATAAATAAGTTTCCTGCAGTGTAGCATAAGTCAGTGCAATCACAGAAGAGATTGATTTTTGGCTTCATATGTTTACCATGGCACCATGACCATCTTCATAGATCACTGTTTTAATTTTCATGATGTCATTCATAAAGTGGGCTCCTTCCTTCTCTAGCTCCTGCCGTTGGGTAAAAGCTCATGTTTTCTGTTGGGGAGCAGGGTTTGTTTGTTATCTCCACCAGTAGAAAGGCTCCCACTTTATGAATGCGCAGAAAGGATGATGGATCGCTGTTGCTTTATCTTTCCCTCATTCACCTTTTCATATTTGGAGCCCTGTATCCTCGCTGCCCTGCTGCCCCATGGCTCCTAGTGCTCTCTCATGTTGCTGTAATGTTTTTGTTGTTGTTTACCACTGGATGTCTGATGCTAATCTTTGCTTTGCCTTGGCTCTCTGTCCTCTGTTGGTTGTTTTCCACCTCCTGTTTGCCCCTTCCCCTCTGTCTCTCCATCTTTGTCTGTGTCCAACCTGTAACAACTTATTTCACGTCTTTTTTTTGTTTGTTTGTTTGTTATATTTCATTTTGACCTCCCCCATCTCCCTCCTCCCCCCTCTCCTTCCTGTTTTTTTAACGCTTGTGATGTCTGCATTGGCCTGCTTTGGTGTGACCAATCATCCACTCCAAAATTAATGCGCAATCTCAAAACACGCCCGCCCACACAAAATCCGCGCATCACGATTGGCCGTTACCTGCTGGCGACGACCCACCTTGCCCTCCACCTGTGTGTGCGCGCTCCCCCGGCCTGTTCTGCCCTGCCCCGCCCTGCCCTGATTGGTGGCTGCTTCTTCGCTCCCTCTCTGTGATTGGCTGTGCTGATGACGAACGGTGTAGTTCACCAAAATATGGGCTTCTTGCTGACAGGTACCACTTCTGTGAGAAGTGTTTCAACGAAATCCAAGGCGACAGTGTTTCCCTGGGGGACGACCCCTCCCAGCCTCAGACGTGAGTACCATCACACACTTAACACACAACACGCAGCACGTAGAAAACCTACAAGGTCCTACTAGGCAGTGGTGTATAAGTATTTTAGTTGAGCTTTAATTGTGCGCAGTGCACCTTCTTTATTAAATGGATCTGTACTTTTCAGGTAAAATTTGAATCATTCATTAATTTATTGTTTCTATACAGAAGCCTTCCTATAACCAACAGTACTTGATTAATTAGAAACCTAGCTAACACCACACCCTGTATGTCTGCATGAGATGGAGAGATGTGACTTGGACTTAAAATTTGGTGGTATCTAAATATAGCAATAAAAGGTTTATTCTTTTGGCTATAGATCTATCACCAGATAAAACCAGCCTGGAAAAAAGCATACAGTTTTAAAATAGGCAACTTCGTTACACCAGCTACTTTAGTGCTGCAAAGGAGCACAAAATACCTGCATTTGATGCCCTTATAAAGCAAACTATGAAACAAATGTTTGAACACAAAGATAATGTTGTCATGATTCCTTTTTATTATTCATTATGTTGCGCACAATACAATATTGCCATTTGCTGGTGTGTCAGGGGAGTCTCTGTGATGCAGGTAGAGTAAGCAGGCAGGTTTCAAAAACCGCTGAATGACATTCCAGTGAAAGTTTCAGAGTGATCCTAGTTTTCCTGCCTGTATGAAGCATAGTTTAGTTTTACCCCTCTCCAGCAGCTGCTGCACGCTGCTGCTGAGCTCACTGTGTTTCCCTCACTTAAAGGAAAGACGAACTGTTTGGAAATACTTTGGGTTGCAAAAAAACACAGTCAGTCATGGTGTGAAAGCTAAAGGAGCGCCACCTAGCTCTAATAAAATAAGCCATTGATGTTTTTAAAACAACAGTTGGCAAGCTGCAGATGGCATATCTGTCAAGCAGTAGAGTGCAGGCTAGCAGGCTAATGAGCCAGAATGTGGCGACCGTGGCTCTGTGGAAAGAGTAGTCGTCTCACAATCAGAAAGTTGTAGGTTAGGTTCTAGCCTCCTCCTACTAATGTCGATGTGCCCGTAGGCAAGGCAGAATTTGGTTGCATCACACTCACAAAGCTCTTTCAGCGATCAGTATGACTGGAAAAATGTTAGATAAATTCATTTAGCTAATATCAGCCTGCAGTACTTTACTCTATAAAAAATAAATGGCAAACAGGTATATTCTTCACAATAAGCGTTGGAAGTTATTGCTAAATGTAGATGTTTATTTTATTCTGAATCAAATTAGGAATAAATTGAACTGACGCTGAGCACATTTAACAATCGGTACATTATTTTAGGGGCATTTGGGATTGTCTGTTTAAAACAAAAACATGATGTTTTACATTTTAAGGTTGTGTAAACACTGTGAATCTTGGTATTTTTACTCCTAGTATAGTATCATATTTGGAGGGTCTCATAACTCCCCAGGCTGAAAGTGGACCCCCACTTTAACTTTTTAAAAATCCCAGAAGACTGCAAACAAATCCAGCATGTTCCAGAGGTCAAAAGCTTAATGATAAAATAGAGAAGCTTTCCACCACTCAGTTCAGCCTTTTCCTTTTAGTAGCTTGTTCACTTTTTGTCCTTCCTATGACTTTATTTTTGAATGACTTTTAAATTCGCTAGCATCCAATCATCAGTCAGGCCGACCCAATCTGAGAAATGCCAGGTTCTGGTCAGCTGCCAATTTCCCAGAGCATCTCTAGTTCTAACAGCAGTGATGTATCAGACGACAGTAAAATGGGCAGAAAATACCAAGGATTGAAAGAAATGTTATAATAAAACCTTCTGTTTTTTGGTTCTGTGATCTGAAAATGAAAGACAGATGAGCCAAGGGCTTTAATGACAGTTTTTTTCAGAAAAGAAGCAGTCAGACATGTGCAACTAAAGCTGTTTTAAACCAATCTACATCTAAACAATCTACATGAGTTACTTGCTGTGATTTTTAAAGCATTTAAATCAGCAGAGGAGGTCACTCTGCTGCAGCTGAAAGTTCAAAGTTCTAGTTCATAGACTAAATTACTTACTAATTTATTATATTTGTCTAGTGGATTTAACATTGTTTTGTGTCAGCCTAAAATCTCAGTGGGATATGTTGGGTTGAAGATTGTGGATATCTGTTTGTTTTAATTAATTGTTTTCTGTAATAATCAGGATATCAACATGCAAATATTAAGCCTTCAGCTCTTTCAGAAATGGTTTTATGCAGCAGTCTTCAGAGGATCACATAGGTTTCCTTTATTCCCACAGGTCCATCAACAAAGAGCAGTTCCAGAAGAAGAAGAATGACACGCTCGACCCTGAGCTGTATGTGCGAGTCCTCTCTCTTTACTATCCATCGTTATTGTTTGAATCCGCAGGGTGTGGCTTCCAGTGGGTCTCCAGTCAGGATGGTCTGAACATTGTTCCTGACTCTTGTTTTCTCTCTGCTCAGACTCGTGGAATGTATCGACTGTGGTCGTAAAATGCACCAGATCTGCGTTCTGCATAATGAAACCATATGGCCATCAGGGTAAGGAGGCTGTCATGCACATATTCTATTATTCAACCATGTCTTTGAAATAAGTACATTTGTGTTCTTCAGAAGTCTTTCGAAGTCGTTGGAAAAGGCTTAGAAATATTAAAGGGGGATTTTTGAACATTTGAGCTCTGACCAGACTGCAGAGCACATCATGATTCCTTGAAGTAAAATTTCCCTTCATGAGTGGTCTGTTTGTTGGTTAAACATGGGAGCAGTTTTTTCGTGTTCTTGTTTGAAGAAACTAAACTGATCCTGTAAGCCAAATGTATTTATTTAAGAGCTGATCTTAACCTGTAATGATCACTGTTCATGTTCTTTCCATTCACAGCTTTGTATGTGACAACTGCCTGAAAAAGGCCAATAAGACACGAAAAGAGAACAAATATGCAGCCAAAAGTAAGTGCAAGACTTATGAATCATAATCTGACAGAGACATACTGTTCACTGCTAGCCACATATATGGGCCCTCTTGTTAAATGTATACAAAAAGCCCTAAACAAAATTCATCTTTTACTGCTGTAGCAAAACCTCACACATAAGAAATCCTTGGTGGTGTAATTATTAGCGTCAACTCTCAATTAGCGTACAATCCCCTTCAGCCTTTAGGATAGCAGCGTTTCCACTGCAAGAAGCTTTTCAGGAACCAGGCTAGTTTTCCTCCCTCCTGCGTAGGAGGATGTTGAACATTGTTCAGTGGTTAAATATCCCCAGCATTTATTTTTTTTATTTTGTTTATCCTTGCATATTTTCTATTAACTTTAAATTACATGACAGGAGTTTATATCAGGGTTTGGGATTAAAATCTTTAATTTAAGGATGTTGGTCCCACTGTCATAGAGAGGGCAACATTTAAATATTTTTCAGTGTTTATTTGCTGAGATACCGGAATAAACAATCACAAAAGCTCAGGATTGTTGATCATTTGCTTATTTTCAAGTTACAATGGATGTGCCAATCTCCAGTAGTCATTAGGCAAGAGGCAGGGTCCACCTTGGACAGACCAGTAGTCCATTACAAGGCAACACAGAGACACACAGGACATACAAACTCCATGCACAAAGACGCCAGACTGGGGGTCAAACCAAGGACTTTCTTGCTGCAAGGTCACAGTGCTTAACAACTGCACAATGTTACGATGATGATTGCAATTTGTTATATGGTGCAGCTCTGCTCCTATTCATCCTTTGTAACTCACCAGATCTGCCAGGAGTATTTGTCACCAAAAAAATCTAAGTTTGAAGTCCCAGTAGAGTAGGAACATTTTTGATCACCTTTACCATCTTGCTCACAGTGCTCGGTGGCTAGATAAGTCTGGGTCCTTGTCCAGTCACGCTGCAGGTGCATGAACGAAACAGGCCTCTGAGTAACAGAAGGTCATTGATCACTAATCATAACTAACTAAATATAAAGTCCAACATTTAAAAAGTGATTTAGGTAAATTTATATTAAAGTGACTGTTGAAGGTACCTATTTGTGTGCCCCCTTGATTGCCAAAAAAAAACCAAACTTCTTAAAGTCAGATTTTTTTTTTTCCCCCGCTGAATAAATTTGCTCAAATTAAAAGGTTGGACTTCTCAATTTTTCAGTATGAGGTTTGGCTGCTGCAATGAAAGATCCATTTTTCTAAAGCTTCTTGCACATCTTTACCAGGGATACCAATAAATGTGGTCAGCCCTGGACCTTTAGTGAGAGACTTTTTCATCTCCTCATTCTTTGGTATTTTCTGTTGCAGGACTTCCTCAGACAAAGCTGGGGAACTATTTGGAGACGCGGGTGAACGACTACCTCAAACGGCAGAGCCACCCTGAGTCAGGAGAAGTCACCGTGCGTGTGGTCCACGTCTCAGACAAAGTGGTCGATGTCAAGCCGGGCATGAAGTCCAGGTGAGTTTTAATGAGTAGTTATTACTTATGCTGATGTTTGTTTCAGGTTAGTGTTACCTTCTCCTGAATTTTATGGCTGTTTTCCTTCCAGGTTTGTGGACAACGGGGAGATGGCCAAGTCTTTCCCGTACAGGATGAAAGCCCTTTTCGCGTTCGAGGACATCGACGGAGCTGATGTTTGTTTCTTTGGCATGCATGTTCAAGAGTACGGCTCCGACTGCCCAC
This sequence comes from Crenichthys baileyi, assembly GCA_036173005.1. Taxonomy (NCBI): domain Eukaryota; kingdom Metazoa; phylum Chordata; class Actinopteri; order Cyprinodontiformes; family Goodeidae; genus Crenichthys; species Crenichthys baileyi. Next base: position 319,649 of record JAHHUM010000904.1, read on the forward strand.
AACCAAATCAAAGACGGGTGTACATTTCTTACTTGGACAGTGTGCACTTTTTTAAACCTCGACACCTGAGGACCGTCGTCTACCATGAGATCCTGTTAGGCTACCTGGAATACGTCAAAAGATTGGGGTAAGAGAACAAGAGTGTTTCTGAAAACGCAAGAGGTACATTTTAATATCGGTGAATAAAAAACAAAAAATCTTGTCTCAGGTATACGACGGGACACATTTGGGCTTGTCCTCCCAGTGAGGGGGACGACTACATCTTCCACTGTCACCCACTGGACCAGAAGATCCCAAAGCCAAAACGCCTGCAGGAGTGGTACAAGAAGATGCTGGATAAGGCTGTTGCTGAGCGAATCATCCACGATTACAAGGTGACACCTTTTATTAGAAATCTAGCCTAAATTTATTTGTTTCCAGGCTATTAATACTGTAGTTGTTACAGAACTTTGAACTTTTGTACGCTTTGTCACATCACAAAAAATGAAAATACTTCTGTTGTAATTGATTGTATGTGTTAAATCTCTCTGTTAAGATATTGATTTGTTTTTTCATTGCATCTCTTGTGTTTTTGGCTTTTAGGACATCTTCAAGCAGGCAACAGAAGACAGGCTGACGAGTGCCAAGGAGCTGCCGTACTTTGAGGGCGACTTCTGGCCCAACGTACTTGAGGAGAGCATCAAGGAGCTGGAGCAGGAAGAAGAGGAGAGGAAGAGGGAGGAGAACAGCACCTCCAATGAGAGCACAGATGTGAGTAGAGCAAGAATCTGCTTGTGGTCACATCTTAACCCAGTCTCAGAACGTGCATTGACTTTTGTCTTTATTTAAACATCCACAGGCCACAAAAGGAGACAGCAAGAACGCCAAAAAGAAGAACAATAAAAAGGCGAACAAGAACAAGAGCAGCTTGAGCCGAGCCAACAAGAAGAAACCCGGGATGCCCAGTGTTTCCAATGACCTTTCCCAGAAACTCTACGCCACCATGGAGAAACACAAAGAGGTAATAGTCTGACTCCTGTAGCAGTTGCTCTGGGATTTTATTTGAGGGGATATGTTTCATGTCTTCAGCCCTCTGTACTCTGATATCCTTAAATAAAATCAAGTGCAACTAGTTGCCTTCAGAAGTCACCTGATTTGTAAATAGTCAAGCTGTGTGTAAATGAATCTTGGCATAAATGAGCGATTCTATTGAGGCCTCAGGGGTTTGTTAGATACTTTATATGAACATGGTGGTGGCACCATCATGCCGTGGGGAAGCTTTTCTTTAGCACGGACAGGGAAGCTTTTCCAAGGCACTGGAAAGCCCCATTCCATAGGCTTTGATAAGCTCCACTACACTCGGATTCTTAATAAGAATTCATAGGCTTTTCCAGCCTTGCACTTGCTTTTTTGATACCTGTTTGGTGGCAGGTCCTGTTGGGGCAGAGCAGGGCCGAAATGTGGCGTGAACAGACTGCTGTTCACTGATTGGCCACGGATGTGATCAGCCGTATGAGTCCGTGAGCAGAAAAACAACCGCCATTTTCCAAACTCTCTACACTACAGGCAAACCATGGAATCCTCACAAGCAACCAGCAAGTCTAACCCTTGGTGCAACGATGAGGTGCAGGCTTTTCTGTGCATCTTAGCAGGTGGTGTCTTGGAAAAATTACGACATGTTTTGGTTGGTTATGAAGGATGGCACACGATGCTGATGTCGGTGAGTCAGTGGAAACACAATAGATTTTGTGCTGAGTAGAGAGAGGTCAAGTGGAGTGGAGCCGTGCGGTTCTGGAACCCTGAATGGAAAAGATGCATAAGAATCTGAATATGTTGATCTGTTAAATGATCTGTTGATCTGGCATCATGGTAGTGCTGCTGTTCCTCTGTTCTTGGTTATCAAAATTAATTTTTGTATTATTTGTAGTGGCAATACACTAGAAATAAAAAAAATACCAAAAACAGATTTAAAAGAAATACATTTTTTGAATATTCAACCAACTTTGTCCATTTCATTTGGGTAGGTTTTCTTCGTCATCCGCCTAAGTGCTGGCCCCACCGCCAACTCGTTGCCCCCCATCTCGGACCCCGACCCCCTAATGGCCTGTGACCTGATGGACGGCCGTGACGCCTTCCTGACCTTGGCCCGTGACAAGCACTTGGAGTTCAGTTCTCTGAGGAGGTCCAAGTGGAGCTCTATGTGTATGTTGGTGGAGCTCCACAATCAGAGCCAGGACCGCTTTGTGTACACCTGCAATGAGTGTAAACATCATGTGGAAACGCGGTTCCACTGCACCGTTTGTGAGGTAAGAATAAGGATGTCTTTGCCAGAAAAGCGAAAAACATATAAAAACTCGCCTGCATTATTTTCCATTTTCTCCTCTTTTTTTTTTCAGGATTATGACTTGTGCATCACCTGCTACAACACTAAAGGCCATGAGCACAAGATGGATAAACTGGGGCTTGGCCTGGATGATGATAGCAACAACCAGGCTGCAGCAGCAACTCAGAGTCCTGGTGACTCTCGCCGCCTTAGTATCCAGCGCTGCATCCAGTCACTGGTCCATGCATGCCAGTGCCGCAACGCCAACTGCTCCCTCCCATCTTGTCAGAAGATGAAACGGGTCGTTCAGCACACAAAGGGTTGCAAGCGCAAGACCAACGGCGGCTGTCCTATCTGCAAGCAGCTTATCGCCTTGTGCTGCTACCATGCCAAACACTGCCAGGAAAACAAATGTCCCGTCCCGTTTTGCCTGAACATCAAGCAGAAGCTCCGGCAGCAACAGCTGCAGCACAGGCTCCAGCAGGCTCAGATGTTGAGGAGGAGGATGGCCACCATGCAGAGGGTCGGTCAGCCTGCAGGGGGGCCACCTGGAGGACCTATGGTAGGGCTTCCATCACCGGGAAACAATGGCACCACAGCGCCCAGTACACCAACATCAGTTGGCACCCAACCTCCCACCCCTTCCACCCCAACTCAGAATATGCCTTCAGTCCCAGCACAGGGACTGTGTCCAGGAAACGGAGTGCAGCAGCAGCAAGGAGGAATGCCTTCTCAACATCCGCTTAATCAGTTTCAGCAGATGACCAGTGGACCTGGTGGGGCCGGAGGAATTATGAATTCTCCCCAGCACCAGCAACAGATGCTTTCTCAGATCCAGCAGCAGCAAAGTGGCCCAGGATCCAATCCTCACCCACCTTATGCCAGCAGACCACCAGGCTCCTCCCCTATCCACCAGTCCCAGGGTAAACCGCTTATTGGCTCATCAACGCCTCCTCAGCAACCCGGTGGGGCTTTAATGCCTGGAAACATAGGAGGCCAGCAACCTCCCAGTCAGTCAACAGGCCAGCCTTCACTTCAGCAGCCCCAATCGGGCCCCCCACCAGCAGCAGTAGAAATAGCTCTGAAGATTCAACAGGTAGCTGACGCCCAAAGGAAGATGGCTTTGCAGAGACAAGCAGCAGCAGCTACAGGCTTGATGCCGTCTCACCCACACCACCAACCGAGTCAAGCTCAGCAGATGGCCATGGGTCACACAGGACCGGTTGGGATGGTTGGACCCCAGGGAATCCCGCCGCAAAATCAAGCAGCTGCAAGAGCCCATGTGGATCAACAGCAAGGTGCCCTGCAGGGGATGATGGCCGGTGGTGGGCACATGCAGCAGCCCCCCCAGCAGGGTAACCTGCCCCCACAGGTGCAGCTGCAACAGCAAAGGATGGGTGCTCCTCTCCAGAACCCTCAGCAGCAGCAATGGACAGGCCCAGGTATACCACCACAACAACGGCAGGCTATGATGAACCAGATGAGCCACCAAGCCATGATGGCAGCTCAGCAGCAGCAACAGCCTTCGCACCAACCAGCTCAGGGGCATGCCGCCATAATGAACATAGTACATCAGCAGCAGCAAGGATCTGCTGGTGGAAACATCCCCCAAGCAGCTCTACAGGAGCTACTGCGCACCCTCCGTTCACCTAGCTCACCACTCCAGCAACAGCAAGTGCTCAACATCCTACGATCCAATCCACAGCTCATGGCTGCTTTCATCAAGCAAAGAGCTTCAAAATACAAGGGAGGGCCAGGTGGACCAGAGGTTGTTCCAGGAGGAGGTCCCGGTCCTACAGCGGGTCCTGTTGGAAATGTCATTGCAGGAGTGAACCCACAACCGAACATGAACGCTTCAGGTTCCGGCCAGCCAGGGATGCATATGGGGGGTCAGGGAGGAACGAACGTCAACATGGCTTCCATGGCTCAACTACAGCAGGTTCAACAGCAACAACAGCAGCTGCAGCAGTTGCAGCAGCAGCAGCAGCACCAGCAGTTGCAGCAGCAGCACCAGCAGTTGCAGCAGCAGCAGCAGCACCAGCAGTTGCAGCAGCAGCAGCAGCAGCAGCAGCAGTTGCAGCAGCAGCAGCAGCACCAGTTGCAGCAGCAGCAGCAGCAGCAGTTGCAGCAGCAGCAGCAGTTGCAGCAGCAGCAGCAGCAGCAGTTGCAGCAGCAGCAGCAGCAGCTGCAGCAGCAGCAGTTGCAGCAGCAGCAGCAGCAACAGCAGCAGTTGCAGCAGCAGCAGTTGCAGCAGCAGTTGCAGCAGCAGCAGTTGCAGCAGCAACAGAGGCCAATGCTCAGTGGTTTACAGCAGCAAGGGGTGGGAAGAGGTATGCAAGCCCAAGGGCCGCAGGTGGGAAATCTCAACAATCTTCAGGTTCGAGAGTTGATTATGAGACGACAACTGCAGCAACAACAACAGCAGCAGCAGCAGCAGCAGCAGCAGCAGCAGCAGATGGGAATTAATCACGGTCAGTTCCAGCAGCCACAACCTCCTCAGGGGCAGGGATTCATGGGACAACCAGGGATGCAGTCTCCTGTGGTGGGCCAGGGTCCTCCTGGAGGCCCCCAAGGTCAGCAGGCGCAGGGCTACCCAGGGTCTGTCCCGCAGCAGGTCACAGCTGCCCTCCAGCAGAGGCTGCAGCACCAACTCCAGATGCAGCAGCAGCAGAATACCATGGTAGCCCTTCAAAGTGGTGATGGAGGGCCAGGCGGTGGGGGCGGAGGTGTTCCTCAGCAACCACCTCAAGGCCCACAGCCTACTCAAGGTGGACCCACTCCTCAGTCTTCCCAGGTCCTTTTCCAACAAACTCTGCAGCAAAGGTTGCTCCAGCAGCAGCAGCAGCAACACCTCGGCCCAGGTGGGTCACCGGCCCAACACAGCAGTCCTATGAGCCCTCAGCAGCCTCAGCAGATGGCCCAGTCCCCACATCCCCATCTGCAGGGCCAAGCTCTGCCAACGTCGCTTGCCAACCAGGTGCGTTCGCCGCAGCCCTCACCCAGACCTCAGTCCCAGCCACCTCACTCCAGCCCATCTCCACGCATGCAGCCTCAGCCGTCGCCGCATCACATCTCCCCGCAGGTGCAGACAGGCTCTCCGCACCCAAGCCACCTGAACCAGCACCATCCAGGAATGGTAGTCCCGCAGCAGCAGCCAACGAGCCAGCAGCAGAACGTTATGGAGCAGTTTGGTTCTGAGCAGAGCGCAATGCTTTCTCAGCTGAGCGGCATGGCTGGTCTGCACGGGCCGGGTGGCAGCGGTCCGGATCCAATGGGCCAGAAGATGAACCACAACTCCTTAGACCACATGTAGGAGCTGAAGAGAGGCTCAGTGAATTTCTGCACAAACTGCACTAGCCAAGGACAGTGTTATTGTTTATTCCTTAGACTTTTTTTACTATTATTAAAAAGTTATTTAAAATGTTTTCAATAAAGATGCATTGAACTGAACTTCCTATGGGAGATGAACAATAAATGGAGCAGTTGTTAAATGAATTAGAATGAATTGTAACTTATTGCTGTTAATATATATTTTTCCCTAGTAAAAAGTACTTGCCTTTTTTTAAGATATGTTTTTACGATTTTAAAAGGGGGTCAAGGGTTAAAGAAATGATTTTAATGCAAGTAATTTTTTTGTTTGTTTTGCATCATTTAGTCTGATTTTGGAGAGTCATGCAAGTTATTGGTGTAAATTCAAACACGATGCATATTTTCTTCTCTCTGTCGTTTGGGCTTGTTTTATTTATTCTGTTTGATCAGGGGATGGGGTGTGGCTGTCCTGAGACCACTTTGGTTCCTGTTCTCTCTTTCTGTTAGTAGTTTATTTTGCTTTAGTTGTCTACAGTCGGGACTGTCCAGGTGGAAATGACATCAGTGTTTTGTTGCCGAGATGGTGGCTCTGCTCAGTCCGAAATGTTCGACGGACACGTTTTTTTTGGCGTCCATCAGTCAGGCTGGAAGAGATTTCTTCCCCTCGCAAACATGCAAAGCCCTCTCCCTCGAATGTGTGCCCACTCCTTCCTTTTAGAGACTTCAGATGGAGCTGCGGAGGCTTGGGGAGAGGGGTGATGCATACCTTTGTGCCTGTAACGTTTTACATATGTGGGCTGGGATGTACAAAAACGGGATGGGTGGATTTTCTTTTTTTTTTTTAGGATTCTACTGTTGAGTAAACAGAGGATGGTGATCCAAATGAACTGTGTTGCACAGAAATGAGGCGAAAGACGTCCCCTTTGCTGCTTCCTTTGGACTTTTTATCCTCTTCTGGGGGAGGATGAGCTCCCTTAAAAACTGTATCCTCTATATCTTTCTGCTCAGAACTTTGGGAGTTAATTTAATATTTTTTACTGTACAAAGGAAACAAACTGTGGACTCAGATACTGTTTTTTTTTATAATAAAATGAAAATTAGCAATACAGTTCTGTCCTGCATGTAGTTTATTAACCCTTGACACCTTCTGAATGTTGTGGGTTTGATGTAGTTCTTATCAGAAGTTTGCATATGTCCACATGCATGAATTTCACATTAAGTTTAGGCTTTAAAGACTAATGTATTTTTTCAAGGTGAAATAATTTAACATTAATTTAACCATTTATTTTAACAAGCAATTTGTTTGAGCCAATACTGTACAGGTACATCTAAAAAAAACTATTGCATAAAAGTGCAGGTGAAACGGTTATTTTATAGATTAATTCCCCATAGAGTAAAATATGTCAAGCCTTTTTTTCTTGTAATGTTGATGATTATGGCTTACAGGTAAAGAACCAAAAACTCAGTGTCTCAGAAATTTAGAATACTATGGAAAAGTTCATTTTTGCACCATCATTGTCTGACACCCTAACAGCTAATTAACTCAAAACACCGGCAAAGGTTTCCTGAGCCTTTAAAGGGTCTCTCACTCTGGGTCGTAGGCTACACAATCATAGGGAGGCCTTCTGACTTGACAGATGTCCAGAAGACAGTTATTGACACCCTTCACAAGGAGGGTAACCCTCAAAATGTCATCACAGAGTTCTGTATCCAAGCATATTAACAGAAAATTGTGTAAAAGGAAGAAGTGTGGTAGGAGAAGCTGCACCAGCAACGAGGAGAACCGCCGCCTTGAGAGGATTTTCAAGTGAAATCCATTCAAGAATTTAGGGGAGCTTCACAAGGAGTGTACTGAGGCTAGAGTCTGCGCATCAAGGGCCACCACACACAGACAAATACTAGATATGGTCTACAAATGTCATGTTACTCGTGTCAAGACACTCCTGAACCAGAGACAACGTCAAAAGCGTCTTTCCTGGGCTGAGAGAAAAGGAACTGGACTGTTGCTCAATGGTCCAAAGTCCTGCTTTCAGCTTGAAAGTAAATTCTCCATTTCATGTGGAAATCAAGGTCCCAGAGTCTGGAAGAAGAGGGGAGAGGCACAGAATCCGCGTTGCTTGAAGTCCAGTGTGAAGTTTCCACAGTCAGTGATGATTTAGTGTGCCATTTCTTCTGCTGGTGTTGCTCTACATCCACAGCCAATGCAGCCTTCTACCAGAAAATTCTAGAGACTTTATTTTCTAGCAGGACTTGGCACTTACCCACACTGCCAAAGGTACCAAAAGCTGGTTCAGTGACCATGGTGTTCCTGTTCTCGATTGGCCAGCAAACTCCCCAGACCCGAACCCTATTAATAATTTATGGGCTATGGTCAAGAAGAAGATGAGAGACACCAGACCCAACAAGGCAGATGACCTGAAGGCAAATACCATAGCAGTGGGAGCTTCCATTACACCTCAGCAGAACCACAGGCTTTTCTCTATCCCATGCTGCATTGATGCAGTCATTCATTCAAGAGGAGGCCCAACCAAGTATTGAATGCACAGATATGGGTATACTCAGAAGCCTGACATTTGTGCTTTAAACATCCATTCATTTTTAACTGGTCTAATGTGGTATTTTAATTTTCTGAGACACTGAATTTGGGGGTTTCTTTACCTGTAAGCCATAAGCATTAAAATTACAAGGAATAAAAGCTTGAAATATTTCACTCTATGTGGAATTAATCTCTAAAATAACCATTTCACTTTCTGGCAAAAAATATTGCACTTTTTGGCAATATACAAATTTTTTGAGACGTACCTGTACATATAAAATTATCAGGCAAGGGAGTATTTTGACCACATCATAATTTTTAGGGATGTGTTTTAACTCAAACTGGGTAAAGTTGACTGAATGCTTAATGGATTTAAACATAACAGGTGATCTGTGTAATAAGGTAGGGGGTGGTCTTAGGAGGTCAACATCCTGTATGAAGGTGTGCATAATTATTAGGCAGCTTCTTTTCTTTAGGAAGAAAAAAAAAGATTTAACTGACTGAAAAAAAAAAAAAAACGTTTCCCAGGGGGATGCAGCACTCTTGAAATTGCTCAGAAAAAAAGAAAAAAAGAAGCAAATTACATGCCAAGGATTTGAGATGAATCAAGTGTGAATCTACCAAGGACCCATTATCTTCCAGTGCTGTCATATTCCATAACCGTAACTTACCTGGAGTACCTAGAAGTACAAGATGTTCAGCGTTTAGTGACATGGCCAAAGTAAGGAAGGCTGAACTTGACACATAAGCTGAAGCTCCTAAACTCGGCCAAGAAAAATCTAAAGGCAGAGGTTTCATGGTCTGATGAATTGAGAGTGACTCTTGATGGACCAGATGGATGGGCCAGTGGCTGGATCAGTAATGGGCACAGAGCTTAACTTAGATGACAGCAAGGTGAAGGTGGGGTACTGGTGTGGGCTATTATTATGGGCAGGGATACGACCCTCTCATCCACTGGGGTAAACCCCAACACGAGATGGCTGAGCTGGGGGGCATCCCTGCGCCTTCAGGTTGGGGACAGGTCTCTGACTGTCGTTTCGGCCTACGGGCTGAGCGGTAGTGCGGAATACCCGGCCTTCTTGGCGTCCCTGTTGGGGGTGCTGCATAGTGCCCCTCCCGGGGACTGCTGGGGGACTTCAACGCCCATGTGGCAAATGACAGTGAAAGCTGGAGAGGCGTGATCGGGAGGAATGGCCTCCCCGATCTGAGTGGGGGGTGGGGAGCTGCTGACCTCGGGTAGCGACATTATCGGGCTGTGGAAGGAGTACTTCAAGGATCTCCTCAATCCTGCCGTTTCGCATTCCCTGGTGGAAGCACAGGCTGTAGCTGCTGATTTTTCAGAGCGTTGCCCCTTGCACCTCAACATGCGCTGACCCTGTCATGTGTTTATAAGGCCAAGCCCTTTTCTCACCTCAGTTTCTGTCGTTCCCAATGGCTTCTATTTGTTATAACACCAGTAACAACACCTAACTGTGAAATATTTAGACTTACATCATAGGTGGCATCCTATCATGTCTAGTTGCAGGATATTTTAGACTTATGGCCATTGAAGTGATTGGAACAACTGAGTTCAATGATTTGAAGGGGTGAAGAAATAAGTTTAACAATATACTGTACATACACTCCTATTAATGTTTGGATAAATGTCCTTTTGCAAATTGGAGAGGAACCCACATGCTTTTTGTTCAGGCCAAGGAGAGATGCTTAATGTTAATCTGCTATGTCTATTTCTAAATCAGTTTTGATGTTTGAGATCATTGTCCTGTTGGAGCACCCAATCGTGTTCAAGTTTTACCCAACAGACCCAAACTGCTAGGAAAGAAAACATCAAGAAGCATGTGTTTTCAAACCTAAGAGCATGCTACCAACTGTCAAGCATGGTAGTAGCAGCCTCATGCTGGGGGACTGTTTTGCTGCCTGTGGCGCTGGTTTATTGGACAGAAATATGAAAAATTACCTCAACCTCAACTTTTAAAAAAATGTACAGGATATGCTTTAAAACCAAGAAACCAACCAATCTAATTCAATTCAATTTAATTCAGTTTTATTTATATAGCGCCAATTCACAACAAATGTCGTCTCAAGGCACTTCACAAAGGGTTGGGAATGGTATAAGGTTGTTGGGGAGGTTAGATTAAACTACTGAGTGTTAGAGTTTGGCCATTTTAGAATGGGCTATGTGTAGGCGTACTAAGTAAAATAATACACTGATAAAGTGTGTCAATGTAGAGCCTACTGGTGGCCATTGTTATACTAAAAAACACAAGGATTGGGGGTACCTCTCTCTGTCAGACTGATTATAACCATTGGAAAAGAGAAGGGATCGCACAGGTAGCAGAAATGGAGGGTGTGTTTGCACCTCAACCATAACTGAGCCGGTTCAGGCTAAACCTGACTCCCCCTTAATCCATCCAACAGGGAGGGAGGAAGGCAGAGGTAAGAATAATTGGAGTGTTGTTTCCTGTTGCATTGTGTGAAAGGTGGGTAACTTTAAAATGGGCTAAGTCAATTCAATCGAATCATATAGATTTCAAGTCAGGCACATGCATTCCAATTAATAACTAATGATTGAACAGTACAGTCAGATTCAGTTATTTATTCAAATTGGATAAAAAGTTTTTCTATCTAAGGAAACCCAGCAGATTGCATCCAGTCAGTGACTTGGAGCATTCCCTCCTCCTGGATGAGCACGTAGCGACAGTGGACAGTCACTGGCGTTGACTTTGCAGCAATCCCTCATACTGAGCATGCATGTAGCGACAGTGGAGAGAAAAAAATCCCTTTTAACAGGAAGAAACCTCCAGCAGAACCAGGCTCAGTGTGAGCGGCCATCTGCCACGACCGACTGGGGTTTGAGAGAACAGAGCAGAGACACAAAGAGAACAAAGAAGCACTGAACCAGGAGTACTTTCTATGGGAAAGAAAAGTAAATGTTAATGGATGTAGCTCCTTTAGTCATTTCATCTAGGAAAGAAGAACAGATAAACTCTGAGCCAGTCTTCAAGGCTAGAGTATGAAAGAGAGCACATACAGTTAGTCACAGTAAAAGTTCAGTCAGTAGGAGAGAGAAACGGTTAAACACTGAAAGACAGGGCCAAGTGTGTCATCAGTAGAAGGTGACCATTAAGTTGTTGCCAGCAGAAGCTTGGACGATGCCCCCCTCCATGAAGGTGTCACAGGTAGACACAGAGTCGGGCCAGGTCTAGCTTCTAGGAAGAGAAAAGAGAGAGAACATAAAGTTAAAAGCTGAAATAACAGCAAATAATGCAAAATTGGAGAGTAGTATGAGAATGTAGTGAAGAGAGTGAAAGTGGTCATTATGTCCTCCAGCAGCCTAAGCCTATAGCAGCATAAATACAGAGATAGATTAGGATAACCTAAGCCACTCCAACTATAAGCTTTATCAAAAAGGAAAGTTTTAAGCCTAGCCTTAAAAGTAGACAGGGTGTCCGCCTCACGGACTAAAACTGGGAGCTGGTTCCACAGGAGAGGAGCCTGATAACTATAGGATCTGCCTCCCATTCTACTTCTGGAGACTCTAGGAACCACCAGTAAACCTGCAGTCTGAGAACGAAGTGCTCTGTTAGGAACATATGGAACAATCAGATCTCCGATGTATGATGGAGCTAAATCATTAAGGGCTTTATATGTGAGAAGGAGAATTTTAAATTATATTCTGGATTTAACAGGGAGCCAATGAAGGGAAACTAAAGTAGGCGTCTCTCTTTTTAATTTTCATCAGAACTCTTGCTGCAGCATTTTGAATCAGCTGAAGGCTTTTAACTGCATTTTGTGGACATCCTGAAAGTAAAGAATTACAATAGTTCAGCCTTGAAGTAACAAATGCATGGACTAGTCTTTCAGCGTCACTCCTGGATAGGATATGTCTAATTTTGGCAATGTTCCAGAGGTGAAAGAAGGAAATCCTAGAAACCTGTTTAATATGGGATTTAAATGACATGTCCTGGTCAAAAATAACACCAAGGTTTTTTGCTTTATTATCAGAGGTCAATTTAATGCCATCCAGGTTAAGTGATTGACTTAGTAGTTTTTTTTAAAGACTCCGGTCCAAAGACGACAACTTCTGTCTTGTCTGAATTTAGAAGCAGAAAAAAAAAGTTATCCAAGTTTTTATATCTTCAAGACATGCTTGTAGTCTATCTAACTGTTGGGCTCATCAGGATTCATGGAAAAAAGTAAAGCGGTTTTGCATAGCGTAACAGTGAAAATTTATTCTATGCTAACCCTAATTTTACCTATTGGAAGCATATTATAGTAAAGAGAACTGGCCCAAGTACTGAACCCTGGAGTTTAAAGATGATTTATCATTTACATGAACAAACTGGAATCTGTCAGAAAAATAAGATTTAAACCAGCCTAGCGCTGTTCCCCTGATCCTTACAGCATATTCCCGCCTTTTTAAGAGAATATAATGGTCGACTGTATCAAATGCAGCACTGAGACCTAACAGAACCAGTACAGACACAAGTCCATTATCTGAGGCCATAAGAATATCATTAGTGACTTTCAACAGAGCTGTTTCAGTTCTATGATGAGCTCTGAAACCTGACTGAAACTCTTCAAACAGGTCATTGCTGTGTAAATGCTCACACATTTGATTAGCAACTCACTCGTGAACAAGACCCCGAGATACTTGAACTCCTCCACTTGAGGCAGGAACTCCCCTCCAACCTGAAGAGGACAAGCCACCCTTTTCCGGTCGAGTACCATGGCCTCTGACTTGGAGGAGCTGATCTTCATCCCCCCGCTTTCACCCCGGGCTGCGAACCGCCCCAGCGCATGCTGTAGGTCTTGGCTAGAGGGGGCCAGCAGGACCACGTCATCTCAAAAAGAAGAGACGAAATCCACTGGTCCCCCAAAACCAGACCCCCTCCGGCCCTTGGCTGTGTCTAGAAATCCTGCCCCAAAAAGGGGTTTGAACAGGCCCCGGTGAAAAAAGGGCAGCCCTGCCGGAGTCCAACTTCACCGGGAAAAAACAGTCCGATTTGGTGCCGGGCAATGCGGACCAAACTCCTGCTCCGCTCGTACAGGGACCGGATGGCCCCTAAAAAAGGGGCCCCCATTCCATACTCCTGGAGCACCCTCAACAAGGCATCACAAGGGGACACAGTCGAATGCCTTCTCAGGTCCAAAAAACACATGTGAACTGGGTTTGGGAAAACTCCCATGACCCCTCGAGTACCCTGTAGAGGGTAAAAAGCTGGCCCCCAGTTTCCACGGCCCGGGGACGAAAACCACACTGCTCCTCCTGAAGCCGAGGTTCTATCGGCCGACTTTCCTCTCCAATACCCTGGCGTAGGCCTTACCAGGGAGGCTGAGGAGTGTGATCCCCCTGTAGTTGGAACACACCCCCCGGCCCCCCCCTTTTATGAAGAGGGAGCACCACCCAGTCTGCCAGTCCAGAGGCACTCCCCCGAATGCCACGCAATTTTGAAGAGCCGTGTCAACCATGACAGCCCCCAACATCCAGAGTTTTGAGGTACTCAGGGCGGATCTCTCCCCCCCGAAGCCAAGACCCTCCGCGGAGCTTTTTAAAACCCCCTCAGTGACTTCAGCCTGGGGATGAAAGAGTCCACCCCCGAGCCCCCGCCTCTGTTTCCCCCAGGGAATGCGTGATGGGGGGATGAGGAGATCCTCGAAGTACTCCTCCACTGCCCAATAATGTCCCCAGTCGAGGTCAGCAGCCTCCCACCCCCCATAAACACCTCCCAGGCCCGTTTTTTTGCCTCTGCCACAGCTCGGCCCCCCCACACGCTTGACCTCACGGTACCAGTCAACCCAGGAGTCCCACAAGCCAACCCGGGAAGACCCTTCAGCTTGCCCCCCCCCCCACCCCCCCCCCCCCCCCCCCCCCCCCCCCCCCCCCCCCCCCCCCCCCCCCCCCCCCCCCCCCCCCCCCCCCCCCCCCCCCCCCCCCCCCCCCCCCCCCCCCCCCCTATGAATGATTACCTTCTTTTTCAAGGGGGCTGCATTGTCTAATGCACCACGCAATGATGAAGAAACACTATGAACAAGAGAATCAATTTGTGAAGTTGAAGAAACAAAATGATTGCCCTCCACTGTGTTTTTCTGTGATAATGAGGAAAGTAAAAGTGGAACAGTCTGTTTAAAGGTTGTTACAGCATGGTCTGATAATGATCTACTATAATGAAATTTTCTTTCAGGTGTGTAGTACTCGGTTAAATTAAACTCAAAGGTTATTAAGAAATGGTCAGACAGGACAGGGTTATGAGAAAATATTGTTATGTCTTTACACTTAATGCCATATGTCAGCACAAGGTCCAGAGAATGAAGACAAAGGTGGGTAGGTTTGTAGATGTTTTGAGCAAAGACAATTGAGTCTAAGGTAGCATAAATAACTTATATTAATACTGACTAAAGGTGCTCAAATACCCAGCCAGAATATTGTCAGGACCTTGTTAGTCTGCAAACACGTGGTCCAGGTCTAACTTGCTTAGCGACATTTACCTAAATATTAATGAGTGTAGATATCTACGTGTTTGTATAATTTTGACTCAATGTGGATCCCACGCCCACGTGGGAAATGACAGTGACACCTGGAGAGGCGTGATCGGGAGGAATGGCCTCCCCGATCTGAACGGGGACAGGGTGGAGATGGTGCCAGTCTTCAGGTTCTTGGGCACCCACATCAGCTAGGACCTGACGTGGACTTCTAACTCCACAGCGATTCTGAAGAAGGCGCAGCAGAGACTGTACTTCCTGAGGACTCAGGAAGAACAACCTACAACCAGAGCTGCTGCTGTCCTTCTACCGCTGCACTGTGGAGTCGGTGCTGAGCTGCGGCATCTCGCTGGGGGTTTTCCCACTGCACTGCAGCAGAGAAGAAGCAGCTCCAAAGGGGTCATCAACACCGCTCAAAGACTGACTGGCTGCCCTCTCCCCCCCCTGGAGGAGATTTACTCCACCTGCTGCCTCAGGAGAGCCCGCAGCATCATCAGGGAACCCCTCACACCCTGGTCACCATCTTTTTGAACTGCTCCCCTCTGGGAGGAGTTTTTCAGGGCAATAAGGACAAAAACAAACAGACTTGAAAACAGCTTCTTTCCTAGAGCTGTTGTTGCCCTGAACGCCTCAAATACTCATGTACACTGTTTAAATGACATAAACACTAAATACATTCCGTGCAATTTTTCCTTTTGCATTATGCTACCTCACGTGCAATAACCTTTAAATATTCTGTTATATATAATATATATATATATATATATATATATATATATATAATATTATATATATATCTGTTCCCACCGGCACAGCCCTTTTTTTAAACTTTTTTGTATTTATTTTCTTAAATTTGCACTACTTGCCTGCACTGTTTTGTTCTGGTTTTTTGGAAATTTCGTTGCACCCATGTGGAGCAATGACAAATAAAGAATTCTGATTCTGATTCTGATTCTGAATCTGAGTGGTGTTTTGTTATTGGACTTCTGTGCTAGTCACGGATTGTCCGTAATGAACACCATGTTCAAGCATAAGGGTGTCCATCAGTGCACTTGGCACCAGGACACCCTAGGCAGGAGGTCAATGATCGACTTTGTTGTCGTATCATCAGACCTTCGGCCGCATGTTTTGGACACTCGGGTGAAGAGAGGGGCTGAGCTGTCCACTGATCACAACCTGGTGGTGAGTTGGATCCGCTGGAGGAGGAGAAAGCCGGACAGACTTGGCAGGCCCAAGTGCATAGTGAGGGTCTGTTGGGAATGTCTGGTGGAGCCCTCGGCCAAGGATGTATTCAACTCCCACCTCCGGGAGAGCTTCGGCCAGATTCCGGGGGATATTGGAGACATAGAGTCTGAGTTGATCATGTTCTCCGCATCTATTGTCGAGGCTGCTGCCCGTAGCTGCGGCCGTGAGGTCTGCGGTGCCTGTCGCGGCGGCAATCCCAGAACCCGGTGGTGGACACTTGCAGTAAGGATGCTGTCAAGCTGAGAAGGAGTCCTATCGGCTGTGGTTGGCTTGTGGGACTCCTGAGGCGGCTGACTGGTACCGTGAGGCCAAGCGTGCTGCGGCCCGGGCTGTGGCAAACGGGAAAAACTCGGGCCTGGGAGGAGTTCGGTGAGGCCATGGAGAAGGACTACCGATTGGCCTCGAATCGATTCTGGCAAACCGCCCGGCGCCTCAGGAGAGAGAAGCAGTGCTTCGCCAACACTGTTTATCGTGGGGGTGGGAGGCTGCTGACCTCGACTGGGGACATTATCGGGCGGTGGAAGGAGTACTTCGAGGATCTCCTCAATCCTGCCATCACGCATTCCCTGGTGGAAACAGAGGCTGGGGACTCGGAGTTTGACTCTTTCATCACCCAGGCTGAAGTCACTGAGGTGGTTAAAAAGCTCCGCGGTGGCAAGGCTTCGGGGGTGGATGAGATCCGCCCTGAGTACCTCAAATCTCTGGATGTTGTGGGGCTGTCATGGTTGACATGGCTCTTCAACATTGCGTGGCATTCGGGGACAGTGCCTCTGGACTGGCAGACTGGGGTGGTGCTCCCTCTTCATAAGAAGGGGGACCGGAGGGTGTGTTCCAACTACAGGGGGATCACACTCCTCAGCCTCCCTGGTAAGGCCTACGCCAGGGTATTGGAGAGGAGATTCCGGCCGATAGTCGAACCTCGGCTTCAGGAGGAGCAGTGTGGTTTTCGTCCCGGCCGTGGAACACTGGACCAGCTCTATACCCTCTACAGGGTACTCGAGGGTTCATGGGAGTTTGCCCAACCAGTTCACATGTGTTTTGTGGACCTGGAGAAAGCATTCGACTGTGTCCTTCGTGATCCCTTGTGGGGGGTGCTCCCGGAGTATGGAATCGGGGGCCCTTTATTAGGGGCCATCCGGTCCCTGTACGAGCGGAGCAGGAGTTTGGTCCGCATTGCTGGCACCAAGTCGGACCTGTTCCCGGTGCATGTTGGACTCCGGCAGGGCTGCCCTAGACGCAGCCAAGGGCCGGAGGGGGTCTGGTTTGGGGACCAGTGGATTTCGTCTCTTCTTTTTGCAGATGACGTGGTCCTGCTGGCCCCCTCTAGCCAAGACCTACAGCATGCGCTGGGGCGGTTCGCAGCCGAGTGCAAAGCGGCTGGGATGAAGATCAGCTCCTCCAAGTCAGAGGCCATGGTACTCAACCGGAAAAGGGTGGCTTGTCCTCTTCAGGTTGGAGGGGAGTTCCTGCCTCAAGTGGAGGAGTTCAATTATCTCGGGCTCTTGTTTACGAGTGAGGGAAGAATGGACCGGGAAATTGACAGACGGATCGGTGCGGCTGCTGCAGTAATGAGGGCACTGTGCCGGTCCGTTGTGGTGAAGAGAGAACTGAGCCGAAAAGCGAAGCTCTCGATTTACCGGTCAGTCTACGAGAGGAGCCAGTTGAGGTGGCTCGGGCATCTATATCGGATGCCTCCTGGACGCCTTCCTCGGCAGGTGTTCCAGGCACGTCCCACCGGGAGGAGGCCCAGGGGACGGCCCAGGACACGCTGGAGGGACTATGTCTCTCGGCTGGCCTGGGAACGCCTTGGGCTCCCCTCGGAGGAGCTGGAGGAGGTGTCTGGGGAGAGGGACATCTGGGTGTCTCTGCTGAGTCTGCTGCCCCCGCGACCCGGTCCCAGATAAAGCGGAAGACGACGAGTACGGGTACGAGTGGATTAGGGGAAATCCATCAAATATTCAAACGTGTGCACCCAGTTCCGTTTAAAAAACAAAAGTAATTGATTTGTTGTATCACACTACCAACCTGAATGGAAGAATATTTTAAATGTCTTTAAAAGATCTGAATAATAATATTCATTAAAATAGTGAGTCTGTGGAACTGCATTTGTCATCTGAATTTGTGATGTAGCATCACATATAGCTCAGTTTTACACTGAAGTAACCTGCTCCTCATGACTGGAAGCAATATAAAAGGACTCTCCCTTTACACAGAGCCATAAATTCTGTTAAAGGTCAGCAGAATCAATGCTGCCTCTGGTTTCTGTTTTGCGTTCACTGAAAACAAAACCCCCAACCAGTGGAAGATGTAAAACAGATAAAAAATATACAAGTTAGCTTTAGGTTTTAGCAATTTTATTGTAAAAACATTAATGTTCCTCGGCATCCATTAAGTATAGATTGGAATCTCCGATAGGAGGTTCTCCTTAATTGGGGAAATTGTAACTTTTTCACCTGCTGGTGTCCAGATATCTGTTGTCTTATAGTAGCTTGTACCAAAAACGCTGAAAAAATATTTCCATTTGGAAAATAATAGTTTTACATATTTGCATCCATATATCCACCAAGTCAAGGTTAAGACTTTAAGCATGCCAGCCCAAGGCATAAGAAGTGTACGCAGCTACTTAGTGCCACCCGCTGGCCTGGGAACCCTAAAAGTGAGAAGGTCCCAGCTGCACGGGATGGGGGGTCGGATATCTGGTGGGGTCAGACGTTCGACTCCACTCTGACACCGTTATAAACAGATAGTCCTTCTTCCCTCCAAATGTCCTCTTACTCTTTCACAGAAGTTAATTTTAAGTTAGGTGTTAGTTTTAACATTTTTATGGAAAAAGGATCACATATTGGCAACAGGTTTCAAAGTGGCAAAATGTAATGATTCAATGTAATTATTTATTTATATAAAACTTTGTGTTATACTGTGTTCCCATTTATTTTGAGTTCTAATCCCTGGTCTTCCAATCGATTATGACCCTCTGAGTCAGCTTCTCTTGATGAAAAATCTTTTTAAAGTAATATGAGCACCTCTCAACAGCAGACTTTTAGATAAAATAGAAGATGACTTTAAGTAATCAGTTGTTAAAGCTGTTACAAAACCTTTCTAGGGTGGCTCCATAAGTAAAACTGCAAAGTGACGAAAGGATGGAGAAAAATGGTCAGTGTAACAAAGAGACACATTAAAGGGAAGTTCTCTTATTATTTTAATGTAGCCACATTGGAACCAGTTGGGAATATATGATTTTTCCCCCATAAATATATTAATAGAAAAAAGGAAAATAATAAATTGATAGTGTGTCTCATTATGTCTAGTACAGTAGCAGAATTAAGCAGCGATTTAAAGTATTTTGCTTACATGACCTGGAAACAATTGAATAAAAATCAATAATATTTCAGAAACATTTTAATAAAAAATAGAAAATCAATGAAAATCTCATATTAATTGGTGTGTCGCATTGGTCTAGTGTTGTCACACATTTAGCAGTGGTTCTGAGTGTTTGGGTCGCCTGGAAGTTATTAATTTTTGGGGCCCTGAGCTGCAGGCAGGGTTATTGGAGGTTGTTGGCTAAAAGTTACTGTAATTCCACAGGACATGTAGAAAGATATTTGTAATGAAACAATGCAAACATGAGGGTGGTTTAATATTTCATAAAATAGCACCCTCATAAACTGCTTTGAAGGTTTTGAATTTGTGGTTGTTTTAAGATGCTGGAAGTCAGCTTTGCTTTTGTTATAGGGTATACAAATCATGCTGTTTGAAAACATTTTGGGTCCCAATAAATGTAGCCATGATGTGGAAACTAAAGGAGCAACATTGTTTAATACGTAGGCTACAGTTGGCAAACTATGAGCAGCATGTCTGTTAAGCAGCAGGCTGGCTACAGAAGCATATAGCCTGACTAATTAACCAGCTAATATCAGCTTGTTAGACTCTCAGTGTTACTCTGTGAATAGCAGAATAGGAAAAAAGGTTCATGTTCTGCACAATAGGCACATGAAAACTACCACTATATAGATCAGGTGATTATTCTATATTTTTCCAGAAGGAAGGTCACAAGGATGCAGGACAAGAAGGATGCAAGAAAGGAAAGAGGATACTAGGGAGGAAAGAAAACCAGAGGAAAGGAAGGTAGGGCACCAAAAAGGAAGGTAACAAGGAAGGGAGAAGTACATATGAAGAAAATAAGGACATGAGGAAGGGAGGACACAAAGAAGGAATGCCTGGCAAGGACAAAACAAAGCAGCTAAGGAAAGAGAGGAAATCTGGAACATGCTCTTAGTTGTTTTTCCCATACTCTTCCAGACCTGGAAAATTGCTAAATCAGAGTTCTTTGAAGAACTGGGAATTTCAATCACATTTCCCAATTCTGGCTACATTTTCAAATCCCGTTTGCATTGTGGCTCCTCTGTTCTTCCAGCAGCAGTAGACACCCCAGCCATGCAGGCAGTTATTACGAATCACATCAGGATCTGAAGGCAAACAGCCTCTCTGCATGAGAACATTATGCCCTCTAGTGGTAATACTTAGTAACAGTACTTCATAAAATATTCTGTTTACAACAATCTTCTCTTTGCTGACAGGTCATTTGGGTTTTTAAAGCTGCGCTTTCCTTGAACAGAACTTGACAACATGTAGAACTTCTGGGTTTAGAGAAAATGGGTTTTTGATTCTAAGTTTAAGTTTCTAGGAGGATCTAGTAGATGTATCAAGCCTCCACTCTGTTACGATCACCGGAAGAGCTTTGAAGTTGTACTCTGATTTTTATTTCCCAAACAAATCCAAGATGAACATGAACAAAGACAAATTATTTTTAATACACATTTATTGAAAATGCAGTCAAATAGAAATCTTCTTTTATTGTGAGAGGAAGAAGCAATGTTTGACAATCCATCTTTGTTAGAGATTCAGACACATCAAAAGACAGAAACTAGTTTATACAAGTGACATGCAATAAATAATAGCTCACTACAGTTTGACTCAAAGTACATTTGCTTCCATTTGCACCATTACCTACATAGCAGAAGCAATGTGTTAAATTGATATCTCCTCTTTTGATATGCACAGAAGCCAGTGAAAGGAGCGGACTATCAATCGGTAATACAAAAATAGAACCAGGTAGCATTTCATACTTGGAAAGTTAAAGGACGGAGAGACAGCAAACACCACTGTGCGTTTCCTTTTGTGCATCCGTCCTCCTTTAGATGCACGGCTCCATCTGAGCGCGAGGCATTAATCCGCCGTCTTTGTTGGATCTCTCTTTTGTTACAGAAATAAACCCCTCTGACAAAGCACGGTAGAGAGCTGCGTGCATGTGTGGCACAGACTGATGGGGGCATGCGGGTAGCTCAGTGCGAGATAGTGAGCAACATTTACAAAAACATGATTTTTTGTTTAAAAAAGTGGAGTGGAAGCAGGCCTGATTGAGACCTGCATCTTGCTGGAAAGCACTGAGGACAATGGGAACAGTAGCTGCATCAGAGTTGTTTTGTAAACCTGTTTGAAGCCGTCTTCTCCCGCTGCGAGGCTAAACCTCGCTGCTGTGAGAATAAACTCTGCCACTAAGATTTGTTTAATCTGCAGTGCATCGTTTCTTGTCACACGCAATAAATGAGCCACTATAATAATTAAATTACCACTCACTTTTATTCCAAGGCAATGATGTCTTACTGAACTCATTTAAAATCATGTGGAATGACCTTGCAGACACTACTTGCTTGCGTTATTTACTTCACCATGAGTCTAACTATGGTTATGTTGATCCCTCTCTGGGTTTCCCTGTCTTGGTTCAGCAGCCGGTGAAGAATCCCTCGGACCCCCTAGCTTCTTTGAAAGTCACCGTCACGCTGTTTACAGTCACGTTCGTCACGATCACTTTCTCGGGACGCAGCGAATCGGTTGGAACTTTTGGACGGTCCAATGCAGTCACGATGACGCTCTGATTGTCTCTTCTCACTTCATCTTTCTTCAGCTCAGAGTCGGAGCAGACGGAGACGGCGTCACCCATCGTCTTGCCACAGCCCTGGACCCTCACTATCACTGAGGTTGCATTCTTCTTCTCCGCTTTTGGACATTCTGAACAGACTTCCTCACCTTTCGCCTCTCCCCAGTCTGACTTGCTGCTTGGGGAAACGTCTCCCTGTTTGGCTTCAGATGCCAAGGTGTTGTCCTTTGATTGCTCATGTGCATGAATGTGTGTGTGTCTCTGACTGGTGTCAAAGATTCCTCCGTCTGCTCCATCGGTCCACATATCTGGGCGGACAGCTTTCTCCTCCACCTCCATGTCTATGTCCTGTTCCTCCAGGAACGGAGGTGAGCTGCACTCTGACTGACCTGTAGGAGACAGCAGGAAAAACATTGGTTATATACAATGATTAAATTCAAATAAATTTTGCCGTCATTCAAAGCTTGGTGGACTGACCATACGAGCTGTCTTCACATCTCTCCTCAGTGGTGCTCTCACATCCAGGCTTGTCCTCCTCACTGGTCCCACCCCAATCCTTCTCCACCGGCTCCACTCTCATCTTCTGCTCATGGATGGGCTTGTTGGAGGAGTGTTTTGGGAAGGCTTTGGCCACTCTCTGTCTGATCCTCCTCCTAGCTGGGCGCCGTAACACCTGCTCGACGTCTGTGCTCATGGATCTGGTGAGGGACAAGCGCAGGCGAGGCGGGGGCTTCTCATTATCTTTGTGGGCACTCCGGAGGTCCATACCAAAGATGTTCTGAGGAAGACCAGTGAAGAGTCATCAGGGGAGCAATAATTACTGGTTTACATATCTATCATCATTTTATCACAACAGATATTTTTCTGCAGTGTTATAACAAGAAGATAAATTCCTGTAAAACGAGCATAAATCATTTTCAAGAACTTTGAAAGTTCTTTAAGGAAATCTAGATTGGATCAGTACATTAGGGGAGATAATTAGTTTTCCATATGCAGCTCAGTTTACAGAAAATGATGCACGAACCTACATTTCAGATGGAAACCTTCTCACAACCTCCTCCATTAATGTGTAATATAAGCTTAGTTTAAGGAGAGCAGCTGTGAAAGTGATGATGTGGCAGTAAGAGTGCAGATTGTTAAGCTGTTATTATTGATAACAAAACCTGCATTTCTGCAGCTGCAATGACATTTTTTCCTCAGCTTGTTTGTTGATCAGTGCAAACAGACCGACTCTTTGACCTAATGAGAAACTGTTATCAGTGGTTTAGGCTGCAGGAGCATCTAAACAGCTGAAACAATCATGCTGCATTGTTTTCTCTGTTCTTACCTGGCTGAATGGTTGTAATTAAAGGTGGATTCTCCTTTACTAAAAAAAAAAAAAAACTACTCAGTGAATCAAAACAGTTTCCATAATAACCCTAGGGTTGCCATAGTGACGTAATCTGGGGTTTATCTGCCTGAGCTTGGGAACATCTTGCTTGGAAAATCCACAATTCAGTAACAGCCTCAACTTTATGAAAAGCCAAGTTAAATTAATTAAGTTAAGTTGAATTAGTTTATGTTTGAGGTAGTTTTCTTTTTAAAGCATCGCAATATTTTAAGCAACTATGAAGGAAATACAAATGCACCAAATCACTATTGAGTTGGATTGGGTTTGCAATTAAAATGTTATTTCTTTTAAAATTACTATTACTACTTATAATATTTTGGTGCTAATAAACTTTATTTAGCTTTTTATTTTGTATTATTATTATTAATGTTGCATTACAAAATTTAAAATCAAAAGCAAACACTGAACTAATAAATAGATAAAAACATTTCCATACAAATCCTATGATTGGAAAAGTCTGATTATGTCTAAATGCAAATGAATAAATATAATAATTAAACAATTAATATATTCAGCTCAGCAGCCTTTTTATAATTTAAGAAAGCATTTACTGATGCAATTTACTGGAAATTATGCAAATCACCAAAAAAATGATTGAAATGTCTGCACTTGTATGAAGTTGTAACTACTAGCCTTATATACACAGCTGTGGGCAGCCTGTGGTAATGAAAGAAGATGCAACAAATGTTAGAGATACAAGAAACAAGATAAGTGTCGTTACCCGCAACACCAGCTTTCTGGGTCTGAGACCTTTCTTTCGAAAGCTCAGAGATCTGAGCTTCTCCTGACTGCAACAAGATAAGATACAGAGTGGGGGAGGCAGAGAAAGAGAAATTAGAGAGTAAGAAAAGACAACTGTGAGGAAACAAAAGGGAAACCAAAAATGCTTCCATTATTGCTCACTTCTCTTCATAGGCCAAGACCAAAAGAGGGTCCAAAATGTTGTCTTCTGGCTCCCAAGTACTGTACCTGCAGAGACAAAAATATATGATGATTATCTATCGGTCTATATATCTATCTATGAATAAAAGACATGGTTTATGGGTATGACTAAGTGATGAGGTCTGTTGATGACTCAAGGCTTACTCACTCTGGGGACCATCCCTGCCATTTCAGTAGATACTCCACATTACCCTGAAGAGCGAGACAGAGGGGGGAGGGTCACATGTAGAGGAGGGAGAGCATTCAGTGAACCTATCATTTAAATGCATTCCCGTGTGCGAGAAATATGGTGGCTGTCGCTTTAAAGTGTGGACTGAGCCAAGGAGGAGTATCAAGAGCCAAAAGCGCCACAATGGGGAAAATTAAGTAATTACTAAACTGTTTTTTCATATATGTCCTAATTAAAATTAAAAACTATTAAAATGTGTTTATGATTACCAACAACTTATGCAGAATTAAATAATTATGTGAAAACTTTGCAGTAAAATGTTAAATTAATAAATGTTAAAGCCATATAGAATTGTCTAATGGCTTTCTTTATAATTCCTGTGCTGCAGTGGGCCTCAGAATAACTTAAACTGTCAGAGTTAGGCAGCAGCGATTGGTTAAGCAGCAAACAAATCAACTTCAGACCATCTATACTGACTAGAGCAGCGGTACCTACGAACACTGACTCCACGTGATGAAATAAATACATGTGTTGAAGCAGATGACCATGAAACAGTTAAATAGTGAAACAGCTACGAGTGCTTTTTGTAAATAGAATGGATATTTTTATTTACTTATTTCATAAGGAAGATTAATTCCTTAATGAAATTCACGTATAATTATCTATAATCATTATCTATATTTATTTCTTATTTATTGAAGGCAATTACTTTCAGTGTTACTGTAATTATGACACAGATAAATAGTTACATAACACATTTATTTATTATATTGTGTTCTTCTGGCATTGGAGAGCGACCGTAAAAAAATAGTAAATAGTACAACAGCTGCAACATCATTTTTTATTTACACCATCGTTTTTTTTTTTTAAATCAATTACTATCACGTGTTTTACATTTTAATTAAATAAAGGCACATTTAGGTAATCCGTAAACTGTTTCTATTTTTTCATTGAACCGTAGCACACTTGGACCTCCACAGAGGAAGAGGAGGTTCGGGATGTTCTTCGCCTTTTCCACGTTTTCTGTTTCTTTCTGCAGGCTGACGTCATTGACAGCGGGGCTGCGTGGCCTCCAAACAGCAGCCCTGCGCTCACGTCGCGATGACGTGCACGCTCCAGGAGCGCTCTTTCCAGCATGCAGGGGCACTTTCTAGAACATTACACCGGTGGCTGGGATAGGTGGGGCCACGCGGGAACATGTAAACAAGTAATGTTGCGCAACGTTCACGTCCGAAACTGTTATCCGAATAAAACCAAATTTAAATAAATTAAAAAAGGTATATTTTCTAACAAATACAACGCATGTAAGGGAAAAGCGGTTCGTAAGCAATGAAGGCACCTCATTGTCCTACGATATCGTGAACTTTGGATTGGATCGCTATGTTTTACTCCTAATAGCAGAGAGCACCTGTAGCGCTGTGGGGTCAATGTAAGTCAGTCTGAATTCACAACGCATCCCCGCCGTAACTAAATACGATCAGCATCACGCTGCACTCTGGAATGTTACTAAGCCTTTTTCAGTCTGGCGTAAATAATAGAAACTGCGCAGCAGCCCGCTCGCTGTCCCCTTTAAACGATACACACACCCCCTTCTTTAATTTTACTACAACTGCGTAGGCTCCCCCAAAACATGGCCATGCAGCAAACTGTGAGAAACTTTGGCGCAGTTGCATGAAATGACCACTTAGTTGTAATGTTTTTTTTCACGCAACCCGCACATAGCCTAGTGTTGTTGGCGGCGCGAGGACAGCGGTTAGTACAGTGAGCTACATTAGCATAAACACATCAGGATAATAATGTTATTTAAGGGGAATTTATCTCATAAGCGGTGGTGTTTCTTACCTTTCTGATTCTCTTCTTTGTAATTGACTCAACGGCGAACACTTGCTCTCCAATTGATGACAGCTCCATCGCGGCGATCCAAACAGGACGCAACTGGATCCCTGCTTGTTTACTTCCCAACGTGCGGGAATAAGTAGTTAAAGGGGGGGAAAACGAGGACGGACGAATACAAAAAAGCGCGCAAACTGTTTTTCCACGGCTCCCTCTGAGTGTTCTTGTTTTTTTCCGCAAAGCGTTGTGCGCCTCCCCTCGCACAGAAACTCCAGCCGTTCTCCTGCCTCACTTTTTAAAATCTGCGACACATCAACGCTGAACAGCGCGCTGCTTTAATGCGGGCTCGCCCCCTTTCTGTTGCGTCGAGGGCCAAGCCCCCAATGAGCGTGCCCGCGGAGGCGAGAACGCGCAGACAATTGGAGCAGAGTGCAGAGGAGGGACAGAGGAAGAAGAGGGAGGAGGAGGGTCACACAGGCAAGGATAGTGAAGGCTTTGGGGGATTTCAATAAAATATAAATATTTTAAAAGCATTTTATTTTATTTTGTGGCTTAATTGTAAAAATAGTTTCAGGGAACCATGATTTATTCTTGCCATTTACTAAAGAAAATAAAAGTTTAGATATTCCTCCTGCTTTATTTCCCTTTAAGAAACACTCACATATGTTCACTAATGAACACCCTGATAGAACACCCTGCTGGCCATAGTTAATTTCACGACTGGTAAGAATATCTAGAATAACTGAATGAATCCATGTTTTGGTACAAAGGCATAACCAGACACTGAATATGTGTTTATTTCTTAATAAAAAAGTAAGAGACAACGTTTTTTATTAAAATCACCATTTGCTAAAGTATCAGTGACCCAAACAATACGTTTGAAATAACTGTAATGCCAGCATTTTTTAATTTGTACTTTACTTTTTTGAGCTTGATCTGAGTTTCTAGATCTGTCTGATCAGTAATCAGTGACTTTGTGGGGTATGAATATGACATGACAATAATAATAGAGCGACCATTGCTGGGTGGTAAGGAGGGGCAATACCCACCCCTATTAACATGCTGCCATGCCCCATTTGCTTTCTTGGTCAGATGGTCTCAAAATTTTAAATGTTTTTATGAATATGTGTTTAAGAGAAAAGAGGAGCTTATTTTCATGTACGGTACATTTTGTAAATTGTAAACGTGTCACACACTTGTAGACCAAACTTCTCTCCCCATATGATGACAGCAAGATAAAACTCTCAAAATTCTGTTATGACCTTTGGTTATAATGTTTCACCCCAAGACTATCAATAGCCCCCATCTGGCACTAGGATGGACAAGGACCCAAGTTTCTCTTGCCCCACAGTAGGATGGTAAGGGAGTCAAAAGAAGCAACTCTGAGGTGCACTGCTAGAGAAATGTCCTACCATCAAAAATGTGGAGTTTGCCAAACTTTACTGGGATTTTAACTGGAACCCTGTGATTTACCTAGATGAGACTAAAGCTGGGAGTTTCACTGACAATTCAGTTGGGTTTGCTTTGACAAAGGAGGAATGTTTGGGAAAGCACCTTATATTCACTGGTAAGTATGGTGGAGTATCTGTGATGCTGTGGGCCCGTTTCTCTTCTAACAGCTTTGGGAACATTGTAAGAGTATCATGATGTTAAAGTCTGAGAAGCTTTACCAGAAAATAGAAAACGGGTCAGTATTGGGTATTTAAACAGGATCGTGATCCAAAGCATTAGATCAAATCAAAAAAGAAGGCAAAGACAGCAGGGGAACCAAAAACTGTTTTAACACATTTTTACCAGGGTGCCAATAAGTATGGTCGACACTGTATATCCATATATTAATTTATCATGAGTGGGAAATTGTATGAAGATAAAGACAGATTCATGAGCTGACATACTCAATCCAATAACTTAAAGGAAACAGATTTCTCCACAAAAAAAGAGATAAAACTTCTTTACTCCTAATTTTAAAAATCTTCTTACATCATAAAGTTTCTATACGGAGGCTTATTTTAGCTTCATGTTTAGCATACAGACAAGACAAAAATAATCAGTTTTGCTTTGAACTCTGCATCAGGAATCCAATAAGGTTATTTATACATACTAATCCTTTAAAATACAGAAGAAATAGATCATATCAGCCCCATCCCAGCTTCAAAGACCGATCAGTAAGCAATGTGAGGCGGCGTAGTTAAAACACTGAACTCACTGAACTTGTCAGTAAAACAGTGAGAGCTCATGTATTTTTATGTAACAGAAGTAAAGCCGGCAAAGATCGGAATCTGCAATGGAAATGACAGTCCTGCCTCACTTCTCCTTCAGTGGAAATGCCCAGCCCATCCAAGTGTGTTTGATCCAAATGTGGAACCAAAACGGGGAAAAACGGACAGAAAGTCTCAAATATGACCTATTTGGAGATATGAAAACTTGGAGTTCAGAGTGGCACGGACACTTTTCTAACTTCATCCCTGATCTTTCTCTCATCCAGTCCCTAGGTAGAAGTATGTAATAAAGGTAGTGCTGTTAAATAAGACTCCTGTTAGCTTTCATTGAATCACTTTACGATAAACCTTTCTGTGACTCTGCACATGTACGCAGTTCGTCTTGCTGCCTATGGTTCACGGTCTCTCTGCACCTGGAAAACTCACATCACTTACGAGCACTGGATGTCATGGTAACCGTTGTTATGGAGACTGCAGAAAAGCAGAATGATGAGGATGACGCAGCAGGAAGGGCTGAAAACAGATTTATTGACCCCTGACCTCCCTAAAGTTAACCCTATATGATTGAGTCAGATGTGATGCTCTGATAACATTTCTAAACCTGTAGTTGTTTAATGACTCGATGTATGCAGGTGTTTCATCCGTCTGAACAACTGATGTCTCAGGGAAAAGTGTCTTCAAACCTGCAGCATCTTTTCTGGACGGTGTTTTTGGTCGTCATGGGAAACTCTTGCACCACAGTTTGCAATCTAAAGGAAGCGTAAACAAAGTGAAGCCTAGTGACTTCACTATGATATCATCAGTTATTTTGGAAACAAAGCACGAGGATTAAGAGGAATTCAACACATGTTTTTGCAGGCTGAGTGGTAATGAGAAACCAGCAGAGCCAAAATTATGCATAGTGACTCAATATATATATATAATCCCAGTTTATAGTTGCATAAATGTGTTTTAGCAAGTTTGCGATGAACTCAACATTTCTTTGTAGTCAGGAAAAAACGTTTAGCATGTTTCTGGCTGTATATTTGGCCTCCCTTCATGTCAGAAAATGATAGAAACTCATGTAAATTGGTTCATTTCCTCGCGATATCCTTGGTTTTATAAGTGTGAGGTTGGGGGCATTCCAGAAGTTTAATATCAATTTCAAACACAGTTTTGATCATTGGGATCATTGTGTGGTTGGAGCACCAAACTCTGTCTCTGTTTCAGTCATCTTACCCATTTGCCACCTTGAGAGGACAGAAAATTGTTTTGAATGGTCAGGAACAGAACAGTTTAGGAACTATTAGACTGAAACCTTAATATGTTGAAATACCAATATCCCATTCTGCAATGAATTCAATTTCACATCAATATGGACTAAGAGGTTGCCAACCAAGAAAAAAGCTGCTGCTCCAAAGTTGATTAAAATCTGCAGCTGCCCACACGGACAAGCCAAATGCCATCTGAAGAAAGGTTTCATGCTCAGGAGAGAGAAAGATTGAGCTAAGAATGCTTGGAGAAGAAGGTGTTGAAGCTTTAAAACCTAAGAACACTATGCCAACTTTCAAGCACGGTGGTAGTAGCATCATGCTGGGGTTCTTTTATGCTGCCAGTGATATTAGTGCATTGCACAAGTTGGTTTGAATCATGAAGGCGGAGTACTGCCTCCAAATTTTCCGCAAACATGAACACAGTTTGGTATTCCAAAAGAACAATGTTCCCAAACATTGAAACAAGACCTGGTTTTGGATTAAATAAAGCAGGCTAACTTTGGGCTTTTGGGAAGGCCTGAACCCCAGCCTTATTGAAAACTTGTGGAGTGTGCTTCAAATCCTGGTCGGTGTTCAAATGAACTCCATCAATTAGGATACGGAAAGCGGTGAGATTTCCACCAGAATAACGCCTGAAGCTTGTTCAGGGCGTCTAACAGTGGAACCTGCATGGACATTTATCCAAATATTAGGAGGATGTATGCATGAACCAGAGCCTGTATGAATCGTTTTGATTCTGAGTGAATTAGAGAAACCTCACATTGTTTATTAAAATCTATCAAATGTATGTGTTGTGTCAACAGTTTAGATTTGCCTTCAAAAATCCTAAATAATAATTTTACTCCTGCCCATGAGTGTAGGTATGTAAACCTCTACCAGACACTGAATTATTCAGTATACTAAACATGCAAACAGGTATGGAGATGTCCAGCAGTGATTTAGCACCGAGTGGTAAAAAAACAAATGGAGTAATTCCAGTAAATCCTATCCGACATACTGGATTTTAACTGCTCTTTTCCGCCTCTCTGGCCACCCTACAGGGATGCACCGCTTTTTTCCCGTAAGTGGAAGCTTACTGACAGCAATTCAGGGAAAAGATACGACCTATCACATGACTTGTTATCTGCCTGGATACTCCTGTAATCGCGGAGTTAGGAGTCTGTGCGGTGAGGGGAAGGAAAGGAAAAACAACACGGGAAGGAGGGACCGCTGAGCCCGCCCCCACCCACATGTTCTGACTCACACACGAGTCACCAAACGTGCCAGTAAAGCGATCACTGCGCCTTCTCTGGAATAGCAACACACACAAACCAAAGAATTAAAAAACATGTAGGTTAACCTACAGCCTCCTACCGGGAAGCTTTTACTTCCCCTCATCCCAGCACTGATTCCTGCGGGCTTCTACCTAAATGAGCTTTCAATGAACTCAGTCCGGAATCATTTCTGGGAATGTTATTCCAAACTGCACGGAAATCCACTCAGACGCGCAGAATCGTTCAAACCCCGTGAACTGTCTAGCATTTTGTCTCATAAATCCAACGGTTTCATTTTGATTTTATGTGATGGTATTCAGCCCCCTCTGAGTCAAATACCGCAGTTCCAGCTGCAGGTCCTCTGGTGCATGTGTTTACCAGCTGTGCACGTCCAAGGAATGACGTTGTTGTCCATTGTTCTTTTCCCAAAATAGCTCAACCTCAGTCAGATTGGACCAATTGGATTTAGGTTTGGACTTTGACTGGGCCACTCACACCACTGGAGCTCTTGTTGTATGTTTAGATAATTCACTCAGCCTCTAACGGTTTTCTTCCAGGATTAATCCCAAAATTATTCCCAGTCTGGCAGATTTAAAATGATTTTCATTGTACCAAGAATGTTGTGTCTGACAGGATATGATACAGGCATCCCTCAAAAGATAATAAAATCTACGGATTTTTATTCCCAGTTTAATTAAAAATGGCATGTAAAATATAATTTATACCCTTAATCGGTGTAAAAAACATTTATTGGCATTGCCACCATCAAACGCTTTTTATAACTTCCTACCAGCCTTTTAAAATCTTTCCACTGGTATTTTGACGATTGAGCTCCAAGTCTTACAGGCTGGAAGGCCTTCTCCGCATCACCCTAATCTTTAGCTCCCTGCACAGATTATCTTTCAGATTCAAGTCAGGAAAAATCCTATTCTGGTCTCATCTGAACAGAGCACCTTCTTCCACATGCACGCCGTGTCCCCTACATGGCTTGTGACAAACAGAAAATGGGACGTCTTATTGCTTTTCTTCCACCAAAGATTGGTTTTTGTTCCACGTAGGGCTGATTTGTGAATGAATCTCTGCAGCTCCTCTAGAGTTGACATAGGCATTCTGGCTGTGTCTGATTAATCCTCTACTAGCTCGACTGGTTTCAGATGGACTGAACAGTGATCTGTGAGATCCAAAACTTTGGGTGTTAAGTTTGGGTGGTAATATAACCTAACCCTGCTTTACAATGTTCCCTTGACCTGTCCGCTGTGGTCCTTCAGCTTTATTGTTCACTAATGTTCTCTAACAAACCTCTGAGGCCTGTAGAGAACAGCTTCATTTATACATACAGGTGGACTCTATCTACTAATTATGTGACTTCTCTAGGCAAGAGGAGGCAATGGATTTTCTTTAGGGACATTAGAGTAAACGCACCCATCCCTTGTCCCTTATTAGAGGAAATTGGAAATTATTTCTCATTCTACTTCCACTGCCAAATCTACACTACTTTGTGTTGTTCCATCACATAATTCCCAGTAAAACACATGGAAGTTTGTGCTTGAAATGTGACAAAATGAGATTAAGTTCAAAAGCGATGAAAACATATCCAAAGGAAAATACATGCATTTTAAAGAACTTGCTAACATTAAGAATCTGGTTTCTATAAGACTAATGAGTGGACATTTTTGCCAGGAAGTCCAAAGCATTCAGTACTCAACTCAGCCCAATACTGACTTAGTAGGTGATGCAACGACAGCAGATGATCTTGGACTTTTTCCAAGTTTCTAAAAGACCCAACAGCAGAAGCAAAACCAAGCAAACAAAAAGGAAAAGCACCACAGACTCAAAATGCAAACTAGATTTTCTAAAAGCAAAGCCCTGCAGATGTGAAAAGACAGAAAAGTTTATTACCGTCAACCAGGTTTAACATTAGAAATATGCAGAGCAGGCAAAGCTTTATCATTGCTGTACGCATTAAATTTTAATAAACACTTTACAAGTCAACACAATAATAAAAACTGTAAAAATGCCTCTAATTTACAGTGAAGCGGGAAAATAATTAAAAGAAAGAGTCAGCATATAAAGTAAACAGTTATTAATAATAATTACACCTTCAGTTCGTTGTTACCTGCAGGGCTTATATGCCATCTTTTATTGAACACACATTTCTGTGGCTGGATGTGATAATGGAGACGCAACAGGGGAAAGACTCATCTGGTCCAAGGTCAGCAGAGTGAACGAACAATTAACTTGTTGAGCATCTTCTATGTTACCGTGGTTACAAACACCTACAAGCTGTAAAAGTAGTCCAACACCTCGATGTGCGTTGCCCCGTCTCTCCCTGGATTTTTCCCTCCAACAGAAAAGGAGAACAAGCTGCAAATAAGCACTAAAGTAACAGTTTGATATTAGTAAGTAGGCAAAGCAGACCAGCTTAAATTCCCCTTCTTAAAAGAGTTCAATATGCATCTGTTTTGGTTTTGATTTTTGTCCTCGAAAGGTTAACTTCCACCTCTGTCTTTCCCTCCACGGATAAAAAAAAAGTCACTTTTGAAACTTAGAGCTGTCCTCTGAGAACAGCTCAGATCAGAGGACTTTAGTTTCTCTTTTCATTCTATTGGTAAGAGGCACAAACTGCTTTTCACATTTCTCTCTCCAGCGCACAATATTCAGAAAGTGAAAATCTGTTTATAGCCGTTAGTCCTGCAGTCAAACCTGTTTTCACCTTACAGGAAGAGCAGGCGAAAAAACAGACGAAGAAACAGACGACCTTCTGCGAAGAGGCACCTGATGATCATACGTGTTGTCCACCTGAAAGCAAACTCAGTTACGTCTAGTGACGTCACAGCGCTCTGGACAAAACAGTCACCGCTGAGGACAGGTGACTCGGGTGTGTCCCGGCATGTGGCAGATGCCGCAGGTGCGAGTTTTCTTTGCGGCGGGAGGTCTGGTCAAGGCGCCCTCTCCCATCGTCTTCCTCCCCTTCTTCCCTCCGTCTCCGCCAGCATTAAATCCTCCACCAAAACTACCTGAGATGAGGGAAACCGGATGAAGAACAACAACATTTAAAGTTTGATTCAGTTATTTTGTGTTCGGAAACAAAGAGTGCCAAGTATTCACATTTTGTCACATTACAACCACAAGCTTCAATTAATTTTCTTAGGATTTTATGACAGACCAGCACAAAGCAGTCACAGTGTTCTGTGAAGGCTTCAGAGGTTTTCTTAGAGAACATCAGAGAACAAACAGCATCATGAAGACCAAGGAACACAGTGGACAGAGAGAAACGTGTAGAGATGTCTAAAGCAGGGATTGGTTGTAGGACAATGCACACAGCTCTGGTCAATAAACAGTGAGGAAAATAAGTATTTGAACACCCTGCGACTTTGCAAGTTCTCCTACTTAGAAATCATGGAGGGGTCTGAAATTTTCATCTTAGATGCATGTTCACTGTGAGAGACATAAACTTAAAAAAAATAATCCAGAAATCACAATGCATGATTTTTATAATTTATTTGTGTGTTACTGCTGCAAATAAGTATCTGAACATCTGCCAATCAGCAAAAATTCTGGCCCTCAAAGAGCTGTTAGTCCGCCTCTAAAAAGTCCACCTACCCTCCACTTCTAAATTAGAAGCACCTGTTTGAGGTCGTTAGCTGCATAAAGACACCTGTCCACCCCACACAATCAGTAATACTCTAACTACTAACATGGCTAAGACCAAAGAGCTGTCCAAAGAGACCAGAGACACAATTGTAGACCTCCACAAGGCTGGAAAGGCCTACGGAGCCATTATCAAGCAGCTTGGTGAAAAAAGATCATCTGTTGGAGCAATTATTAGAAAATGGAAGAAGCTAAACATGATTGTCAATCTCTCTCGAACTGGGGCTCCATGCAGGATCTCACCTCATGGGGTATCAATGATCCTAAGAAAGGTGAGGAATCAGCCCAGAACTACACGGGAGGAGCTGATCAATGACCTGAAGAGAGCTGGCACCACTGTTTCCAAGGTTACTGTGGGTAATACACTAAGACGTCATAGTTTGAAGTCATGCATGGCACGGAAGGTTCCCCTGCTTAAATCAGCACACATCCAGGCCCGTCTTAAGTTTCGCCATGACCATTTGGATGATCCAGAGGAGTCATGGGAGAAAGTTCTGTGGTCAAATGAGACGAAACTAGAGCTTTTTGGTCTTTATTCCACTCCTTGTGTTTGAAGGATGAAGAATAAGGAGTACCATCCCAAAAACACTATCCCTACTGTGAAGCATGGGGGTGGAAGCATCATGCTTTGGGGGTGAAGATGGGTTGTGGCTGGGTCTTCCAACATGACAATGACTTGAAGCATATCAAGGTTCTGGAGTGGCCTAGCCAGTCTCCTGACCTAAACCATATAGAAAATCTTTGGAGGGAGCTCAAACTCCGTGTTTCTCAGTTACAGCCTAGAAACCTGGCTGATCTGGAGAAGATCTGTGTGGAGGAATGGGCCAAAATCCCTGCTGCAGTTTGTGCAAACCTGGTGAAAAACTACAGGAAACGTCTGACCTCTGTAATTGCAAACAAAGGCTAGTGTACCAAATATTAACACTGATTTTCACAGGAGTTCAAGTACCGTTTTGCAGCAGTAACACACAAATAAATTATTAAAAAAATCATACATCGTGATTTCCGGATTTCTTTTTTTTTTGAGATTATGTCTCTCACAGTGGACATGCAGCTAAGATGAAAATTTCAGAGCCCTCCATGATTTCTTTTCTTTTTATTTATCATTTAACTTTTTATTGCCATTTTCCAAAACTGCTTACATACAGAACAAATATGAACAATTCACATTCAACATTACACCGAACAAAAAGAAGAAAAAAAACCAAAAAACGTTTGCCTGGGAGCTATTCTTCTAAGAATCTTCTTGTCCAGTCCTGTTTGTCAAGTTCTTTTTCTATCCTTGGTCGCTATCTTTGGTTTTAAATAACGTCCATTTCATCCACTTTTCTTCCATTTGTGTTTGTTGTAGTCCCTCCATGATTTCTAAGTGGGAGAACTTGCAAAGTCGGAGGGTGTTCAAATACTTATTTTCCTCACTGTATCATCTGAAATAGAAAAACACAAGGGGCCCAGGGTAACTCTGGAGGAGCTGCAGAGATCAACAGCTCAGGTGGGAGAATCTGCCAACAGGACAGCTTTTAGCTGTGCGCTTCACAAATCTATGGAAGAGTGACAATAAGAAATCATGCTTGCAGTTCATCACGAACCACGTAGCGGACAAAGCACACAGGAAAGTTGGTCAGAGTTGATAGGAAGATGGACGGAGCTACGGGTTCATCTTCCAGCAGGGCAGCGACCCTAAACACACAGCCAGAACTACAATACAATGGCTAACATGAAAGCATGGTTATGTGTTGCTATGGCCCAGTCAAAGTCTAGATTTAAATTAATCTGAGAATCTGTGGAAAAAAAAAAACAAACTTGATAATTGATGCTTTCAGACGCTCTTCATCCCATCTGAGTTTAAACAACGTTGCAAAGGCAAGTAGATAAATCTTTCAGTCTGTAGATGTGCAAAGCTAGTACGTACCACAGAAGACTTGCAGCTGGAGGTGCAGCAAAATGTGGTTCTATAAAGCAGCGCCTCAGGGAGGCTGAATATATATTATAAATAAAAAATTTAAAACCATGCACCATTTTCCTTCCACTCCACAACTATACACTACTATGTGTTGGTATAGCACATCAAGTCCCAGTAAATACATTGCAGTTTGTGGTTGTAACAGGAGAAAATGTGAAAAAATTCAAGTTTTTTTCCAACTTGCATGTGAGACAAAACGCTTTAGGGACCTCATTCAGACAAGAAGCAGACAACTCAGCCACTGTCGGATTACTGCAAATTGGTAGACGTCCAAAGGACTTTGGTGTAATGTGTGTGCGTGTGTGTTTGTGTGTGTATCTAGTTTCAGTTTCAGGTATGGTGAACTGACACATTTAGTCATAGGGAGATTTTAAGAGCAATCTTTGTATCATTTTGCTAATAATGCATGTGATTTAGATAAAGATCGGGTTCCTGGGGCATTAGTACAGATTAAACGTTGAGAAATGAAGCAGATGTATATGATGTGCCGATTACTAATACAGAAAGATGACGTGTGTGTATGAGCCTTGCCTGGTGGAGGTACGTTCTCATCAGCCCACTGGAAGAAGCCACACTGCTGGTCTCTCGGTTTCCCACAGGTGTGGAACATACGGCCCTTGTTCGGGCCGTCCTTCTGCACTGTGCGTGTCACAGCGGTGTTGTTACAGTTGCACATGGTCTGACCCATATGTCCTGCTGTGCCAGCATCATGCCCTCTGGATGTGTTTCCGAACCCTAACGAGGGCCTTTGAGGCTGAGGAGTCCTCTGTGCCAACAGCGGAGGCCCTCTGCTCTGCTGCGGCGCCCCCTGCTGACTTGGTTGATCTGCCCACAGAAAGAAATTGCAGGTCCCGGAGTTGCACTTGTAGAATTGACGACCCTGGTTGGGACCGTCTTTGCGCACAGTCAGGAGGAGAGCATCCTGACCACAGTTGCACACAACTGCATCACTGTTGGCATCTACACAAATACTGCTGCCACCCAGCGGAGGTGTTGGCTGTGGGGTCCAAGCAGGAACAGCAGGAAGGGAAGAGCGAGGATTTGAGCTTGGAGCTCTGGGTGGTTGTGGTCTAGGGGGCCTTGGAGGTGGAGGATCATCTCCTGCACCTCCTCCCCGCCCTCCATTCCGTCCTGCATCATCCCCTGGTCCTCTGCTTCCCCCTCCGCCTCCTCTGAGGTACTTGAGGTCCAGCACCTCTCTGAGTGTCTCGTCGCAGCCACCAATGCAGCCAATAAATTCCAGAGGCATCATGGGAGGCAGGCTGCCTCTGCGGAACTTAAACTTCAGCCTGAAAAAGTCGAGACACACAGGATCCAAATTCAGTGGTTTCCAGAACCGAGCCCACAGAGGGAACAAGATAAAAAAAGCATCAGTTAGAATAAAAAGGTCTACAACCGCCTCCCCTCTTTAAACCCAAAAAACTAACCTTAGCAGCAAAGCATACTTGGTCTTTGAAATAAAGACAGCTTAGCTTTATATAAATGATCATTCAAAAAGTTGATCATGCAAAGTTAGTTACATTTTTTCATGTTAAAACCACAAACTACACTGTGTTGTGTTGGGATTTTACTTGACAGACCAACACAAAGTAGTGAGTAAT
Organism: Crenichthys baileyi; assembly: GCA_036173005.1. NCBI lineage: Eukaryota > Metazoa > Chordata > Actinopteri > Cyprinodontiformes > Goodeidae > Crenichthys > Crenichthys baileyi. The sequence continues at coordinate 357,736 of JAHHUM010000904.1, forward strand.
TATGAAATGATTATGATTATGAAATGTTTATGAAAAGCTGCAGATATTATGGGGAATGTCCTAATAGCTTTTTAGCCATTCTTTGTTGTAAAACAGCTTAAACACAGTCAGATTTCTTGGAGAATGTCTGTAAAGCACATTTCAAGTCTTGCCACAATTTTCTCAATTGAATTTAGGTCTGGACTTTGACTAGGACATTCGAATGCATGGAAATGAAAAAAACATTCCACTGTAGCTTTGTTATCATCTATCTGGGCATGACCCTTTCTTCTTCGTGTTTGTTGTGTCCCCTGCTTAACTTCCTATGGCCTTCTTCCAACAATGGGTTGCTTCTTCATCTTGAGCTCTGCAGCTCCTCCAGAGTTAACGTGGGCTTGTTGACTGCCTCTATGTCGAATGTTCTCTTTGCTCAGCCTGTCAGTTTAGCGGTATCAAAGAAGAGGGGGGCTAAACACAAATGCACACCACACTTTACAGATTCTTTTCAGAAAAAAATAGTATTTTGTAATTATTTTTTAGTAATTATTTTTGCTGCATTCCACTATGCAATTATACTCTTATGTAGTTCTTTAAGTTCAAGGAGGAATCATATGGTGAAAGTGAGGGTGATTAGGATTTTTTCCATTTTTAAGCAGATTTAGTTTATCCAGCTGCCACAAATATTGAATGTTTCACACATAAAGCTGTTAAAACTAGTTTCCCTAAGTGTTACTACATACATAAAGATGATTTATTTTAACGTGATTTCTTTTGGTCAAAGAGAGGGAGCCCCGCATTGGGGGGCTTCAGAGCAGCAGGGCCACAGACTAATGGGCTAAGCTGAAAAACACTAGGTGACCACAACACAAATGAGAGGCAAAGACGCTTAAACAGACCCTCTGATATTCCCGATTAGCCCGAGCCAGCTGTAGCCAACCACAGATACACACAACCCACCCAAAAATCAGGAGGATAAGTTTCCGAGATAGACACGGCTTAGTCCGACACATGCTGCTGAAGTTATCCAACTGATTAGAGAATAATGTTGCTTTTGAACAAACGCTGAGGCTCAACTTTGAGCTCTGTACAGCTTGGTTGCTATGGTAACGCAAGCTGGTGTGGAGCTCTTTGGCTCGCTCTGAGCGAGCGTGCCCTATATTTGGACTGAGCCGAGGCCAGTGCTCAGGGGGTTAACGCCTACTTGTGAAAACAAGAGTTTACACAGGTTTCTTGCACCAGTGAGGCTGGTGCAAGCTTTTGTTGTTGCTGTTGTCACAGTTCAGAGGGAACTGAAGGTACTCCAAGCAAAAGTCCTAACAATACATTAGCGTAGCTCCTGTACGCCTGTATGGTGTTGAGAACAGAATAAGTTGTATTTACTCCTGAACATTAAGGCAGTGATGATCTGCAGTGAGAATAAGTATTTGATACGCTGCCAATTTTGCAGGTTTTCCCACCTGCAAAGGATCTAGAAGTCTTTGATTTTTATCATAGGTACTTTTAAACTGAGTGACGAAATCTAAAACAAAAATCCAGAACATCACATTGTGTGATTTTTAAGTAATTAGGCCTAGTTGCATTTCATTGCATTTGATAGTATTTGATACAAGTATTTGATACATCAGAAAAACAAAACCTAATATTTGGTACAGAAACCTTTGTTTGCAATTACAGATATCGGACGTTTCCTGTAGTTCTTGACCAGGTTTGCAGACACTACAGCAGGGATTTTGGACCAGTCCTCCATTCAGATCTTCTCCAGATCCTTCAGGTTTCAGAGCTGTCGTTGGGCAATGTGGACTTTCAGCTCCCTCCATAGATTTTCAGTTGGGTTCAGGTCTGGAGACTGGCTAGGCCACTCCAGGACTTCGAGATGCTTCTTACGGAGCCACTCCTTGGTTGCCCTGGCTGTGTGCTTCAGGTCGTTGTCATGCTGGAAGACCCAGCCATGACCCATCTTCAATGCCCTTACTGAGGGAAGGAGGATGTTGACTCCATCCATCCTCCCCTCAATATGGTGCAGTCGTTCTGTCCCCTTTGTAGAAAAGCATCCCCAAAGAATGATGTTTCCACCTCCATGCTTCATGGTAGGGATGGTGTTCTTAGAGTTGGACTCATCCTTTTTCTTTCTCCAAACACGGCGAGTGGAGTTTAGACAAAAAGTTTGATTTTTGTCTCATAAGACCACATGACCTTCTCCCATTCCTCCTCTGGATCATCCAGATGATTCATCTTTGAAAAATTCAGATGGGCTGGGACATGCGCTGGCTTGAGCGGGGGGACTTGCGTGCACTGGGGTTTTGAACCATGGCAGCGTGTATGTTACTAATGGTCTTCTTTGAGACTGTGGCCCAGCTCTCTTCAGGTCATTTACTAGGTCCTGCCGTGTAGTTCTGGGCTGATCCCTCCCCTTCCTCTGATCATTGATCCCCAAGAGGGGAGATTTTCATGGAGCCCTCAGACCGGGGAGTTTGACCATCATCTTGAACCATCTTCCATTTTCTTATAATTGCACAGTTTTTCCCCTCTCCCCAAGCTGCTTGGTTTTTTCCTGTAGCCCATCCCAGCCTTGTGCGAGGTCTACTATTTTACCCTGATGTCCTCCCCAAGCTTTGGTCTTGGCCATTATGGAGAGGTTGGAGTTTGTTTGATTGAGTTTATGGACAGGTGTCTTTTAGACCGATAACGAGTTCAAACAGGTGCAGTTAATACAGGTGATGAGTGGAGAAGAACTAACAGGCCTGCCATGATTGTGACTGGTTGGTAGGTGATCAAATACTTACATCATGCAATAAAATGCTAATTAATTACTTAAAAATCACACAATGTGACTGTGGTTTTTTGTTTTAGATTCCATCACTCACAGATGAAGAGCATCAATGATAAAAATAAACGACTTCTACATGCTTTGCAAGTAGGAAAACCGGCAAAATCAGCAGTGTATCAAATACTTGTTCTCCACACTGTATAATAGATGGAGAGGACATCCTTTTTAAAAGCTTTTGCTAAGAAGCTTTTAAAAAGTGTTTAGATAAATATTGAAAGTTTAATGTCAGCTAAACACATAAAAAGGGTTAAGAGAAGCAAATAAATGTTGAAAGGTTTATTTACTGCTGTGCTGCAGGGCGACTGTGGCTCAGGTAGGAGTTCGTCCTGTAACCGGTGGGTTGCTGGTTCGAACCTCCGCTCTATCCGTCTCAGTAGTTGTGTCCTTTGGGCAAGACACTTCACCCGACTTGCCTGCTGATGGTGGTCAGAGGGCTCGGTGGGACCGATTGTAGCCCCACCTTTGTCAGTCTGCCCCAGGGCAGCTGTGGCTACAATGTAGCTCACCACTGTCAGTGTGTGAATGGGTGGATGACTGATTATAGTGTAAAGAGCTTTGTGGTCTTTGGGGACTCGATAAAGCGCTATACCAGTTCAGGCCATCTTCAATTTTTGTAAGGATGTTAGAGATAAAATTGTGCACCAGGCTCTCTGACAGAGGTAGTAGTTATCTGACCCTTATCTGATATTTATTACTCAAAAATTCTCCATCAAAGTACATTCTAGTGGTTGATTAATTAATGAACTGAAAAAGGTGGGTGTTTGTAGTTTTAAACAATTTACTGAATGGAATAAAGGGAACATTAGCTGATTCTGATCTCTCATTGATTACTTGGTGTATTTCCACCGTAATCTGCTCATTGATTTAGTTTATTTTAAGTCATAAATAAATAAAAGCTGGACTTCCCTGGCTGTAACTTTTAATGTGTCACAACAGTTTCCACTGAATTTAGCAGCAAACAAATGCCTTTATTACCTTTTTAACCACAGCAGTCCAACAGGGAGCTGGAGTGAAACAATTCACAGGGACGTCCCCATGTTGACACAAATATGCCATCATACTTCCCCTTACATAGCTGTGTGATGGACAAACAGCATCCAGAAAAAAACCTTTTTTTTTTAATTTAAATGAATCTTGGGACAGATCAAACAGCCAAAACAACTTCCTGAAACCTAAAGTGGTATGAAAGTTATTTTTCTGTGTTGTCTCTTTTTAAGATATTAGATCCAGTGGAAGGGTTGTATAAGGGTACTTAAATAAGCCTGTTGTTTGCTGCTTTTCCAGAGTGAATCTAAAGAAATATAGTTTGGCGTAACGTCAATACTCACATGTGAATGGGGCTTGGTTGACATGTGGGACAAATACTGTCGTGCCTGCTGACCTCCAGCACCATGTCAGGGAACCACACCGCTGTCTTACAGGCTGGGTAGCCCAAACATGTCAGGAACTTACTGCAGATACAAACACAGAGTTAGCAGGTCAGATAAAAACTGTTAACTTATCAGTGAATTATGCTCAAACTCATTTACCAAAACAGAATTGTTCAGATTTGCACTTCAGATAATTTAAAATATGAACATCAGATTTAAATTTCTAATATTGTAACATTTTTGAGACTCTTATGCTACGTGCACAAGGTCTGTTATTAAAGTTGTTTTTTGGTTCGGCTCGTTGTTGGCATTTCTATGCATGAGCTGCCATGTTACAGACGCTTTAATGCAGTTATTTCAGGTCCTTACAGCGGGTTGTAAAACGCTTAGCGAGTGACTCCTGAAAAAAAAAAAAAACAAAACAATAACATTTCTTTTCAGGGGTCAAAGGGTTTCCCCTTTGACTATTATTTTATGGGTTTTTTTAAGGGAGGTAAAATGTTTTTATTTTGGTCGGGGGCAGATGCTAAATATTCAGGAACCCCTTCCCTTTTAAAAAGAGCAGTGTTGCTGCAGAAACAAAACCGAGGAACCCTAAATGTTTTAAGGGAAAAAAAACGAGGCCCTTTAAAAAAAAGGTCTTTTATTTGGTGAAAATTTTAAATAAAAATGCCCGGAGATCTGGGAATAAAGTTCCAAAGGGAAAAAAAATTTCCCTAGGGCTTTAAAAATTTTTCACATTTTCCCAAAATTTTAATACACACTAATGTGTTTTTGACAGCTTCTGTCTTTACGGGGGGTTGGACAATGAAACTGAAACCCCTTTTCATTTTATTTGTGGGGGGTTTCATGGCTAAATTGGACCACCTGGTAGCCAGTCTCTTTGATTGCACATTGCACCAGTAAGAGCAGAGTGTGAAGGTTAAATTTAGCAGGGTAAGAGCACAGTTTGATCAAAATATTGAAATGCACACAAAAATTATGGGTGACATACCAGAGTTCAAAGAGGACAAATTGTTGGTGCACGTCTTGCTGGCACATCTGGACCAAGACATCAAGTCTTTGTAAATGTATCAAGAGCCACGGTATCCAGGGTAATGTCAGCATACCACCAAGAAGGACGAACCACATCCAACGGGAAATTAACTGTGGAGGGCAAGAGGAAGCTGTCTAAAAAGGGATGTTCGGGTGCTAACCCGGATTGTATCCAAAAAAAAATAAACCACGGCTGCTCAAATCACGGCAGAATTAAATGTGCACCTCAACTCTCCTGTTTCCACCAGAACTGTGGGTGGGGAGCTCAACAGGGTCAATATACACGGCCGGGGCTGCTATAGCAAACCTTTGGTCACTCTGCCAATGCCAAACGTCGGTTTCAATGGTACAAGGAGAGCAAATTTGGGCTGTGGACAATGGAAACATTTTATTTGTTCTTGATGAGTCCACCTTTACTGTTTTCCCCCAACATTCGGGAGAGTTAGGGTGTGGGAAGCCCCAAAGAAGCGTACCACCCAGACTGTTGCATCCCCAGAGTGAAAGCATGGGGGTGGATCAGTGATGGTTTGGGCTGCCATATCATGGCATTCCCTTGGCCCAATAATTGTGCTAGATGGGCAACGTCACTGCCAAGGACTACCGAACCATTCTTGAGGACCATGTGCATCCAATGGTTCAAACATTGTATCCTGAAGGCGGTGCCGGGTGTCAGGATGACAATGCACCAATACACACAGCAAGACTGGTGAAAGATTGGTTTGATGAACATGAAAATGAAGTTGAACATCTCCCATGGCCTGGGACAGTCACCAGATCTAAATATTATTGAGCCACTTGAGGTGGGTTTTTGGGGGAGCGAGTCAGGAAACGTTTTTCCTCCACCAGTATCACGTAGTGACCTGGCCACTATCCTGCAAGAAGAATGGCTTAAAATCCCTCTGACCACTGTGCAGGACTTGTATATGTCATTCCCAAGACGAATCGACGCTGTATTGGCCACAAAAGGAGGCCCTACACCATACTAATAAATTATTGTGGTCTAAAACCAGGTGTTTCAGTTTCATTGTCCAACCCCTGTAGATCACAGCAAAGAAGCGCCTGGCTGGGCAGTGGAGAGAAAAAGATTTAAAGTGTAAAAATAAAAAGTAAAAATCTGAAAAGTGTGGCATGTATTTGTATTCAATTCCTTTACTCCAAATAACTGACCAAAACTGAGCTTTTAGGCCTACATGTGAAGCTCTTTACTCGCCGCATATCACTATAAACACACAATCCCCATTGTGAAACATGGTGGTGGCAGCATCATGCTGTGGGGATGCTTCTCTCCAGTGGGGACAGGGAAGCTGATCAGAGTTGACTGGAAGGTGGATGGAGCTAAAAACACGGTTATACTTGAAGAAAACCTGTTAGAGGCTGCCAAACCCTTAAGACTGGAGCAGAGATTCACCTTCCAGCAGGACAAACATACAGCCAGAGCTACGGTGGAATGTTCAGATCAAAGCAAATTCCTGTTTTAGAATGGTCTAGTCAAAGTCCAGAACCAAATCCTATTTCGAATCTTTGGCAAGGCTTGAAAAATAATCTATGAACATCCGGCTGTATGATGGTACTACGAAGTATTGACTCAGGGAGAAAACAAGTGCACACAACACCTTTCTGATTAATAATTATAAGGATTTTTTGAAAGCCGTGTAGCATGTTCCTTCTGCTTCACAGTTATGTACTACTTTGTGTTGCTCCATCACATCAAATCTCAATGAAATATGCTGAAGTTTGTGGTTGTAAAGTAACTTAGTGTGGAAATAAATACTTATGCATGCTTTGGTAAACAAGCTAAAACAAAGCTGAAGTAAGACAATGTGTACAGAAACATCTGCTGCCTCTGGAGGAAGATTAAAATATAGGCAGTTATGCCTCAGAAGAATCATTAAATGTAGATCAGTTAGAGTTAGTTTGTGCTTTTGTTTTTCCTCTGCTCTGACCTGTTTCCCTCCCTCTTCTTCTTCAGCACCATGTCCCGACCACAGTTTGGACACTTCCTCACAGGCAGCGGCATCTCTATGTCCTGCTGCTCTGCCTCAGGGATCTCATGAGCTGCACCCAGGTAAGGTGACAGGGCTTCATCCAACCTGAAGAAACAGAGGAACACAGAGAATGCAGGATGCCAACCTACTCCATCATTCTATCGTTTAAAACAAACAGATCAAGTTATAATACAATTTAAAGTGGAACTAACTTCTTTGCTTTCCTCACAGACTCTATGAAGACAGTTTTGTATTTCCGGATGTGATGCTGCAGCACGCTCTGCTTGTCCTTCCTGCCCTCAGACACCAGTTTGAGATCGGCCTCCAGTTCAGCACGGAGGTTTGGTTTGGACATCTCGTAGCCCATGGAGTTGTAACCTGAACTCACAATTACAAGGAGTGACAACATGTTAATAACTCAACAGTTCACACAGCAGGCTGATACCTATGGTATGGACATGTGTGCACAGCTACCCTCCACTAGTCCCATCCCGAGCTCTCCTGGGAGGAACCTCTGGTCCGCAGTCAAACCAACGTACATGCGACTCTTAATGGTCTCAATATGGTCTGCGTGGGTGGCATCGGTACCTGTGAGACACACATTTAGTGTAGAAAATGCACCAGCATCTGAAGCAAACATCTATGTTGATTCAAATAAAGTAGCTGCTTTTAAGTTCAGAATGTTGATTAGTTGCCTTGTTTCTTCTATCCATAGAACAGTCCTCCATGTTAACCTGGGTTTCTTTCCTGGACTGACCTATAGCTGCTATGAACTCTGAATATTCTGAATATGCTTCTGCATTTTTCTGTCTTTTTATTATAATATAAACATTTTACAAAACTTTTAGATTATCACAATATAAAAGTCCTCAACATGGTTGCTGCTGCTTTTAACTTGGAGTACTCTCTTCAGGGTCCCCCCCCAGTGTTCCCAATAATTTATAAAAATCTAATCTAAGTTACCAATACATAAGCATGTATTTATGGTAGATATTTCTACAGTAGTGAAGCTTTGAATACAACCCAAAGACTGAAGTCTGGAAATACAAGCATTTTTCCCCATAGAAAGTACTCCTGGGCCAAGGACGTTTGATTTAACTGTGTCTTTTTCCTAGGCAAAGTTCTTAACAGAGCTATTGCTTCCATTAACACTGTGTACTCGTGGAAAGTACCACAGGCCCAATGCCTCTGTGTTTCACTGACTTTTTCATAGGAAAAGTCATTAATAGCGTTATTGCTTTTAGGTCCTTGATCTCTTTTTATTCCCATGCTTTCTCCTGCTTCTACTCTTCAATGTTTAGCTATGTCTCTATTCCAGACAAAGTCATTAATGGAGCTAATATTGAAATTAACTTTGTTTTTTTCCCACAGAAAGTACTTGTGGCTCAAGTACCGATGCCATGCTTCTCCATCAGCGATATGAGGTCGGCTTCGGTGAGCAGCTGAGGCGGACTGGTCTGTCCATCCACCATCTCAATAGCAGAGGGCTGGAACTGGGAGCCCTGCTCATACACTGGTATCAGCTAAAAAAACACATTTTCCTGAATTAGTCACTTAAAAGGAGCAAGAGGAAGTTAGTAATAATGACCACAATTTAAGCAGTTATTTCATTATTAAAAGGTATACCTACCTTTGTACTCCACCTCTCGTACGGGTAAACATCCAGGTAATTCCTGGCAATAATCATGAGCCCAGATGTGGAAAACCTTTCTTGAGCAATTTCTATGTCCACCACGGTCTCATGCCCCAAAGCATCCTGGGATACGCAGGCCAGGAAGTGCCGGACAATGAACTCATAAACACGTCCGTCGTTGCCCTGGAAACAGGACACACAATCGAGATTTCTGCACATATTTTAAGTGAAATTTCAACATTTTTCCATTCGTTTCTACAACATTCTGGACATTTGAGTGCAAAACATTTACCGAGCTGAGTTTTAGTATCTACATGATCCACAAATCCCGAAACAACATGATGCTCAGACTGGAGCAATAAGCAATAAAGTTTGAAATGTATCACTCTTGTCCTCAGTTTTCTCTGTTCCACTCATATCCCAAACTGAAATTACGAAAAGCCGGTTTCATACCTTTGCAGACTTTTTAAGCCAGCCTAAAAATTCAGTTTCCATTTAATTCAGTTTATTTATAGAGCGCCTATTCACAGCAAATGTCATCTCAAGGCACTTTACAAAAAAAAAAGTCGATTCAATGGCATAATACCAACAGATCCCTTTCAGATTGATCCTAGTTTTCAAACAATGCAGTTTATTATTCAAATTAGTTTAACAGTTTTTTTATGTCAGGAAACTCAGCAGATTGCATCGAGTCAGTGACTTTGCAGAGTTCACTCCTCCTGGATGAGCATGTAGCGACAGTGGGAAGGAAAACTCCGCTTTAACAGGAAGAAACCTCCAGCAGATCCAGAACCTGGCTCAGTGTGAGCAGTCATCTAACCCTGCAGACTGTTTCACAAGATCAAAGTTCACAAACACAACAGTTCTCCTTCACTTAAAAAGGGGGACACATAAATCATTTATTTTCCCCTAATAGATGCGTATGTAAATCTTCCTCTTTTTATTAGTTTGCAAAATGCAATAAAAGTTGCATTTTTAGCTGCTCAGACTATATATGAAATTTTTGAACCAACTCTATGCAATGCATGATTTAAAATATATTCCAATAAACTGCATGCTTGCATAAAACAAAGCTAAAAACAAATAATTAAAACATTGTCTCAGTATTAGACATGGGACAAGTTTTAAGTTTAACATTTTCATCCATACGATTCATGTGGTTTGAAATTATTCTAATAAAATTGCGGGAGTGCAGAGTACAGCTGTCTGTTAAGCAGCTACCGGAGGAGATAGCCTGACTAATTAACCAGCTAATAACAGCTTGTCATACTTGTGTTACTCAATAAAGAGCATAACAGCACAAAGAAATAAAATATACAATAAAATGCAATCAAGTAGTAATAAAGAAGTGTTAAACATAACATTATTAGAACTCGTAGTCCTAATCAATTGGTTAAATAATGTTAGCAGCAGTAGAAATAATTGGTACCTTTCCGTTTTAAATAAAAAAAAACTTTTTACTTTCTTGTCTGAAATTGTTGCATCTATACAACAAGGTTCTGGTGTTTTTAGTCAAGGTTACCTTACTGTAAGAATCTCATACAGGCCCATGATTACTCAGTGCAACATTTAGAAAG